>JAGFPH010001712.1:0-43300 GCA_018207615.1 Philaenus spumarius
CTCCCGACTGTAGATTTGTATTGGATATCTTGCATTCGATGATGAGCGTCAATTTGGTAAATGAAAACATATAAACTTTATGTTCACAATTAACGTATAATACAGTTCACAACATTTTGGGAACATTTAATTAAATTAAAAAAATATTTGTATTGAGTTAAAAACACAATACCGTGAGTTCATGAACACACGTGACCCACAGCTCGCGTATTTTTTAATTAAATGTTCCCAAAGTGTTGTGAAGTGTATTATATGTTAATTCTGAATGTAATGTGTATATGTTTTCATTTACCAAATTGACGCGCATCAACGAATGCAAGATATCCAATACAAATCTAGGTTTGATAATGCCTGATAAAGAGGCGAAACGACGTAACCTATAAAAAGAAGAAAGTACTGTGAGCTGTAAGTGCAACACATAGTTAAATATATTTTTTTTTACTGTACTATACTGAAAATAAGTACTGTACTGTATTTGGAAAATAATTAACTTAAATAAAATGATTACTTCATGGTAGAGAACCAAATAAGAAATGATCTAACAAGAGTCTAATTACAGCTGCGTATTGTTGAATATTTATTAAGACCGGAATTTATGCAAACTAGAGTAATAGTCCTTGAGAATTCCCATGCTATTAAAATGGAAGTTAGATACTAATTTAAAATAAATGTCGAATAATACAACTGTATTTACATTTAGAGACAGAATATAAGGTGAATTATTGACAGGGTCTCTTCGTCCATTATTGATTCCACCCTACTCAAGCATTCGGGTCTCGTTACCAATATATTTAATTATCCAATCGTTTCAAGATGTCTCTACCCATCTTGAAAATTGCATTACTGGCTCTATCTTTTCCATGTTACACAGTTCTACTTTGGCAAAATATATAACTACTATATGTAATTCCCGGACGACCCTGAACAACAGACAGATAAAAACTAGAAGATCTCACAGTATGAGTATATATTGAGTCCGGTTAGCTAATTTGATTTACGTAACATGTACTTTTATGTTGAATTTGCGAGAGGTACTTTAAGGAATAGTTCTAAATTGTTACAGTGACTCAAACATATCTGATAGCGAAATAAATTAGTAATTTATCAGTTTACTTTATGATGATTTCATTGTTAAATTTAAAGTTTATTAGAAATTATATTTTATATTCTGTAATAGCATAAAATTTACTGCTCATTTATAGGAAATTTGACTGAAAGTATGGTAGTCCGAAATGTTAATTGAAATCGGACACCATTTTGGTTAGAGAGGTTCAAATGGAGTGTTGGTTACCATACTACAGTATAATTTAGTCGCGCCAATACCTATAAAATGAGGTACCAATAATTTGAACGTAAGTTTTATTTTAGAATTTTAAGTTACTTTCCCCAACCTATCATCAAACATTTTATTAAAAATAATTTAAAATTAAATTAGATAAATTTGGTGTAGTTTCCTTTTTCATTATGTTAATAATTTCACGTCCTAAAATAGCGTGATTTTCATCTAAATGTTACAAATTAAATTGAAAGCGACTATATAATGGTCACATTTATACTGTTAGAGTTATCTCTTCCATTCTCTGAGAACCAAAATTGAAAACTTGGAGGTTCAGAATGAGTCCCTCGTACAATAAAGGATATAACCGTAAATCGAGTTTAACAATATCAACCAATTAAAAGTGGAGTGCAGATTTCTTTTCAGTCACCTTGAATATTTATTTCCAAAATGCCAGTGTAACATTTAAAAATATTACGAAAAGCAGCTACTTTTAAATCACCTAAGCTATACTCATTATAGTATTGTTAGTTTTTTGCAGCTAGTGCCGTTTATTAGAGCAACAAATATAAAGTCTTAGATTTCAAAATGATTATGGTCTCAGATGAATTTAAAAGTTATTATCGAATTTCCATAGAAAAAATGAGGTATTGCAATGACCCTTATGGTGAGACCGAAGGTCGGGATTAGTAAATGAAACACGTTTAGGGGTGTCATTAAAAATCATATATGTATATATTATGTGTTCCCACTCTAGCGGCCGCATTTTAAGTCCGATTTGGTCCAAAATTGGTACACATGTTGGTTGTCTACGTCGCTCGGATAAATTGGTTAGCCAAAAAAATCCAACAACCAGAAGCACGTTTTTGACAGGAAGTAACTACTTTTTTAGATTTTTCCTACGAGAATAATTTGTTTTATAGTTTTTCTAAAAATATAAATGTAGGCTGTTATTCTGCACATGTTGTTTTTTTACGCGACCTTTTAGCTCGCTTGTTCCCCCAAAATCGATCAAAACGTAAAATACCATAAAAGTACCAGGTTCAAATTACCATGGGGGCATTTTATGATCCGAGATCTAACACCGAGTTTGTACTCTGAGAGCAAAGCGAATCAGTTCATAACCCGAGGCCGCAAGGTCAAAGGGCAAACTCGCAAAGCTAGTTCAGCGTCTTCATAAGTAGAAAATTACTTCCAAAATAGTTCGTTGAAACCCTAAAACATGTAGGCCTAAACTTAATTTTGTAAATTCGCTCAACTCACGTAAGCGGTTCAGCTGCGTGGTCGAATTATTTAAATTGTAGGGATTGGCTTTCCTTGGGATTTTGTTTTGCTAAACGCTTGGAAGTTTAGAGGGAAATTTGTTCTGAAATTTAATTTATACAAATTAAAATTTAAACAATTCTTTTGGTGTTTTGTTCTTTTTCTCATTTTTTTGAATATTTTCTTTAGCGTTATGATTCAAGAGTAAAAGATGAAAGGATAAAAAAATAAAATCTTTTAACTTTTAATTTTTTTGTTTTTATTTCCACTACGAACGATTTATGTTCATTGTTTATTACGTTGTTAGTTAGAAGCACTGCAACTATGTGGTTTTACTTGATGTTCTTCTTTATTTATGTTTTGTGTCTTATAAGTGTTTAAATAATATTGTTAAGTGCAGAAAATGTTTTGTTTTTATTTTAAATTTTTTTCTGATTTGTTAGTATATATATTTGAATTATATTACTGATAAAGCACTTTAATTAGCTTTACAAATTTTAACGAAGTTATTATTTCTTCACGTTAGTTGTTTTTGCATTTTATGGATTGGGGTGGTCAGTTTATATTTTATTAAATTTACATACACAAGACATTTACATTGTTAAAGTCGATGGAATGGTAAATCAACCTAAATAAGTATTACCAATATTGTGACTGAATTTTTCCCTAAATTACTTGTATTATTTTAAATATTAGTGATTAATAAATATGTAAATAATGTCGTGTTACGCCTTACAAATAAATGAGTTTTTATTAGCTATTTTCAACATCCCCGATAACGTTTACTGCAAAGTTAATTCATCATAATACAAATGTGAAATGGTAAGCAAAAATAGATTACTATAAAATGTTTACCCTAGGAAGATCTTAATAAACTAGTCAAATTAAAACTGATCTGTAATTATCATCCTCCTTCACTACCGCAATCGCTCCATCCCCTCCTCTCCCCCCACCCTGCTGTAATTTACTTCCGTTAATCTATTGTTATCACTCTGATAGAATGGTGACGTCATTACACTAATGGATCGACTAATCGAACTACCAGTGTTTAGAGACGGTCATTTCACCGAACCAATTAGTCTCTACTTGTGAATCTCATAAGAACAAAACTTGCAATTCATTATTAAAATAAATGAACATTAAATAGGTAAATCTATCGAGTAGTGCAGACATATTAATTAGGAACACTTTAAATTAAGACGCTT
This sequence comes from Philaenus spumarius, assembly GCA_018207615.1. Lineage (NCBI taxonomy): Eukaryota > Metazoa > Arthropoda > Insecta > Hemiptera > Aphrophoridae > Philaenus > Philaenus spumarius. Next base: position 3,745 of record JAGFPH010001712.1, read on the forward strand.
AATTGCTTTGCAAGGAGTCACGTAATTAAAGCTTTGTATTCCGTATGTATTTTAATTGAATCCGCGTTAATAGTGATTATAATATCTGCTCATTAAATGAAACGATTATTTTATCAAACTAAACATAATTATGTAGTGAACGTAGGATTTTTTTTCAGAAAATCACATGTCATTATTATATATCTGGAACATGTAAATAATAAGTACGCATGTGGCCAATACAGAAATGTATATCCTAAAACTATATAATTAGGGTTCATTTTGTTTGGTACCAAGTCACGGTTGTCTAATTAACAATAAGTTACCTTATATGGCTCCGCCATGTGACTTATTTCTTCTGTTTCCTCTAACGCGTTTCAACGCTTATGCTCCATCATCAGAGTGTGTTACTCAATAAGAATTCGTCGATACATTAAAATTTAAAATTACAGAGACACATAAAACATTTATACAAACACATAAAACAACGTGACTCACACTGAAAGCGCTGTTTCGGACAACTAACGTCTCATGTATAGCTTTGCAGTAAGTGGGCCTGTATTGTTTAAGATCGGTTCATGGATCTTGATAGCCGTATCGTATATTGTGTTCAAAGAAAAGCACAATTGATCATTCAACAATACTTCCTCATTGCCTTTAAAGGCTTTATGAAATTCATATTCTTTGATGGCACCCATTCATTTTCCTTTTCTGCAAATATGTAATGGTTCCAAATTACTCTCAAAATCTGTATACGAATATAATTATTACAAACAACTTATATTTTAAGTTTTATTAAATTATCTCGCCTTCTCTCAAAATGTAAGAAATACAACTTTTAAATGGTAATCAGTAATTTTTACGAGATTCTGTTTGTAACTCATTTACATGTTAAGTACTTTTACTCTGGAGTAATGTTTAACTTTGAAGTCGTTAGATGATGATCAAACACTGGTTAAAAGTCAAACTCCACTAAGACGTTAACTTAACCCAAGTAAGTTCTTAAAACTGTTTGATTTGCTCTACGATTGAATTAAATATTGAGATATTAATAATGATTATCCATTTATAAAAGGTCACTTTCTTTTAATTTTAGCTTTAAGGAATAATTTTGATAAGTTTAGTTCTTAGTGTTGTTTCTAAAACCGTTTAAATAAATGGTACCAGAAACTGGCACATACTTCTCACAAACATATTTAAATTATTAAACAGATTCACTGTGACTTGTAGGGTGAGGTATGAGAGGTGATTTTTTATTAAAGTAGGAGATTAACTAATAAATATTATTATTATTATCTAGAGAGAAAACTATTCGATTGATTTCGAACAAATTTGCACCAAACACGTCATTAGGCCTGTATAGATGCGATTAGATGTAGATGCATGTTATTATTATTATTATTAGGTAAACGAGAATTTTTAGAAAGATGCGGTTTTTTACATAAATTAAAAGCTACAAATAAGCCAAATTTTATCAAAATCGTTAGAGTCGTTTTTTATAAAAAAATTATAACTGATTTTTTGGGGGTTTTTTGCCAAAAAGGTGGTTGTTTTCAAAAATTTTCAAACCCATTTTTCGTGCAAATTTGTTTGAAATCGATCGAATAGTTTTCGCTCTAGCTTTGTATACATACAGACATACATACAGACATACATACAGTCATTCATACATACATACAGACAGACATTTTGTAAAAACTACTTTTTTGGACTCAGGCGTCTCAAAACGGATATTTCCACAAAAATCTCAACATCAATTTTTTTGCGATCACTATACTTTCTCTGTACTATAAGTATAGTGAGAAAGTAAAACTGTTGTAGAAAATGTACTATTTAACTACATCATTATTTTATTTAAAATTTCCGCTTAGGACAACTCCATTGAGGTGAGTTATGAATTCACCAAATGGATCAAAAGATTCTACTGTACAAATTAAAAATATAACAACTCAAACGAATATTACTATATAATATGGGCTAAAGAGATTAAAGTCAATTGCATCTCTATAACCAATTTGTATCCCACATCTGATACGCTGTTGACAATTTAATATATACTGAATTCAATTCCATACCTAATGACCTAGTTAACCAACAAGTTACCTGCACTTGACACTTAGACCTTACTCTCATTGTAATACAATACTGTGTTTTATGGCTATCGACGTCAGTGGCTTAACTAACCTCAGTCACTGTGAAGTTGCTAGATTATGAATGCTTTACAAATAGACCAGCCAATAGAGCAAAATAAAAGGCTAATTTTGTTATAAAATTTAATAGCAAAGGGCATCCACAGTTTGTTTAAGGGTATCATATAGGTATGCAAAATACAAAAACTATCAGGCAATGAGCTTCTGGGCATTTTTTATAAACAAAAATAACAATAAATTAGGACTTTTTGGGGTTTTCCGTTGATTTTATAAAATTTTATGAATGGATCACTTCCAATGGATACTTCCAATGAGACATTTGTAGAGAATTCAAAAACCTACAAATTGTTTTTATAGACCCCAATCAAACAATTTTCCACCGAGAAAAGTAGGGAAAATGCTTAAAAATTACTATTTTTCCAAAATTCACATCTTTGTTCATTTACAATATTAAAGGCAGATCTTTCGGAAAATTATTATTTATTATGTGTACTTCAAACAGGCGAAATATGAAATTTGTCGCATTAATAGTTTTTCAACAATTAGAGTATAAACAAATTAGGTATCTCGCCGTGGGTCGCTAATTTATGCGTTTCGTGCTATGTTCGGATGTATTTTCTATCATACTTATCAACATTATTCAAAAATCGAAGAAATACGAATTGTAGGTTTTAATGTATGATTTCAGAATCCGTTTGTTAATTTAAATCTGACCATTTAGGTTAATAGGGCGCACTAAGAAAGATATTGACCTAATTTGTTTATACTGTGTTGAAAAACTATTAATGCGATAAATTTCATATTCCGCCTGTTTGAAGTACACATAATAAACAATAATTTTCCGAAAGTTCTGCCCTTAATATTGTAAATTAACAAAGATGTGAATTTTTGAAAAATAGTAATTTTTAAGCGTTTTCCCAACTTTTCTAGGTGAAAAATTGTCCGATTGGCGTCTATAAAAAATTTTTTGTAGGTTTTCGAATTCTCTACAAATGCGCCATTGGAAGTATCGTGATCCATTCATAACATTTTATAAAATCAAGGAAAAACCCCTAAAAGTCCTAATTTATTGTAATTTTTGTTTATAAATAATGCTCAAAAGCTCATTGCCTGATAGTTTTTGTATTTTACATACCTAAATGTTACTCTTAAACTCACTGTGGATACCGCTTGCTGTTAAATTTAATAACATGAAATAATCTCTATGGGTTGGGTTCAAATACCTTGCCACAGTGGCACTCCAACTTATTAGCAACTTTTGCAACACACTTAACAAAATATATGTGTATTGCGTCTTTGTTTTCTTCACTGGGATGAGGTGAAATAAGAGTTTAAAAAATACCACTTTAAATATTTCACGTTTCTATTGTGCTTAAGAAAATAAATAAAAAAATTTAAAGTTGTATTTGTTGTAGTTTTAGGAACAAGCAAAACTTTAAAAATTTTGATTTTTTAAGTGGTTACGCTATAAAAAATAATGAAAATCACAAAGAAATAAAACAGTAACATAATTGTCCACCGTAGTCTCTTAAATATCGTGTACATTTTCAAATATAAGTGTAAAAATATTTACTTAAATTAAAACATAAACTAGATAGAATCGTATACCATTTTATGTTTGTATTTATATACATATAGTGTTTATAAAAATGCATGTACAAACAAACGTTACAAATTATTTGATAATGCAAGAAGAGCTAAACAAAATTTGATGCTGATATTATCATCAAAAGTAAGGGACTCGCTTCATTCCACTTTAAAGAATCTCTTTAACAGTTGATATTCATTTTTTACTCCCCTTTTATATTCATTTATTGTTATCTCCATTCATATTTCTTTTGTTCCGTTTGACGGATTAAAACAAAAAACCAAACCTCTGCATATTATGCGATTGTCACAGAAGTTTCTTTAGAATGATATATAACTTCAGTAATCTGTTTTAGAGGTTTCCTTCTTTCCAAAAGAATTAACATGGATGATTCATGTGCAATTAAGTAAACTTTTAATATATTTTCATTCTATCTGACAGATTTCAGGATATTATTATTTTTTATTCCTCGTTCTCTCAAGTAAAATTTGTAACTAGTTCTGTACATGTAAGTAGTAAAACCTCACATATAGTCTGTTATTATTATTATTTTAACATTTCAGTTTGATTTTGACTTTTTTAATAACTTTTCATCTCATTTAAACTCCAATTCCCCTGCTACAAATTAGGTACAATAACACAAAAACTATTAAACTGATAATTAATTAATTTCAATTTTAGTTTATTTCGAAAATGCAGTTCTGTGCATAACTATAATTTGTTTTATTTTCTGCAAATGCCTCTTTACCTATGCTTACTTTGATGTAGTGTTTTTGGGCCAAAGGCAGATTAAATCATTATTAAAAAGTCTTTTCTTTTTCATACATATGCTATTTTGTTTTCTCTTTAAAATTTTATCTCAAAAAAGGATTGATAATACTAAACTGAAATATTGCACGGAGTTTTATAGCATAAAGTTATTGTATGTTTCTTTTTTACACAACAACCATGTATTATAATTCCTTTCCAACCACCCGTAAATAGTTTTTTTTTAGGAATTCAACATTCACAATTTTAAATAACCACCATTTTGAGTTGGTAAAATTGGTAGAAAATTAATTACTTAAATACAGTTTGGATCACTACAGCTTGATTTCGTCAAGTAAACATTTTAAAAACCGAGGCCCTAACGACGCCTAAAATAATATACTATCACTTAACTTGTAAAGTTTAGATTTTGCTATCTAACCTAACTTTAAGGTTTATATTTTCGTGATCTAAATGAATCTAACCTTTGAAACAAGGAAATAATGTTGTCTTTTAACCCAAGCTTTGCGTACGCAACGTAGGATTTTATATCAATAGTATTTTAATTAACTAACATCAAAGTTTATGATAACTTGTGTCGGAATTACTTGCGTTTAGTTTCAGAAACAGGTACACAATGCAATAGTGTACAAGAATGACTCTATCTAATCTACCCAAATTCAGATAGTGAATACAATACATGTAAAAATCAATACTTTATGTGAACAAACACAACTGTAACAGTTACCCAGCTTAGAGTATAATTATCCAGCGCTAGTGTAGCCGTATCGCTGATTGCAGTTATCACTAATGCACAACTGTTGTTTATATGCAGTGGTTGTAAACGGCTCAACTTTTGTTAAAACTGGGTCTGTGTGTTTACAGTTTCATTTTAGAAAATCTCTTTTCAAAGAGCTCAAAGTTATATATTTAGCTTTTTTAGTTTGCCTGTATACGTTGCAGATGTACTATAAACATGGTTTATCTTCTTTTTTTTAACTAGTGATTTTGTGCTTACGATTATAACATTTAGTTCAGGTTATTACAGATGCATAACTTAAAAAATCAAACAAGTCATATTAGTTTTTATTCTTACCGTATGAGAAATAATTTTCCTTATGTCTTTGATATTGTTTTATTTGTGTAAATGTGTATGAATGTTTTATACGCAATATTAAAATTATAGAAATCAATTATTTAAATTCCTAAATTAATACATTCTTAACTAGAATATTTTATTCTCAAAATAATTTATTATTATTTTCTATTGTAATTTATTATAATTTTTTCGATATTGTTGTATTTTTTCTTGATTACGTTTATGTCTTTTTGTTTAAATTTAAATCAATACGTTCTTGTTAAAAAAAACATGTATGTAATATTATGTGTTGGACTTGCAGAGAGAACTAAATGTGGAACCTCACCAAACCTCGCCCCAAAAATGAATGTATCTGTTCTTTCCTCCCTCTTTATTAATTTTGGTCATGATTTTGTTTTCTTTTTACAATCAACTAAAATGTCTAAACTTGGTTCACGTCTCACAAACATTATGTCAAAATATAATTCCTCTTTACCGTACATCTAACTTCAATAAATCATTTTGAACATTCGAATGCAGAATGTGGAATTTAATAATTGCTTAAATTGGGGAATGTCCAGGTTGATTATAGTTTAAATTGAATATTAGTGGGATAATTTAGACTGTACAACTGTAAGGTGAATGACTCCGTAGTATGTTTTTGAAAGCTTATTTAATTCTGAATCCAAAAAGAAGAAGAATTAATATTTTTAAAAAATAGTACTGGAAAGTTGGGCAAAATCGGAAAACACGATTTTGTTGATTTTGGCCGCCATTTTTAATCGGTTAAAGATGTAGATGTGCAAATTTCACCGTTGGTTTTCTCTTGAAATTCTACATCAAAATGATGACAAAATGATCACATGACCACCTTCCCATTTAAAAAAATGAAGTTCATGCCAATATGGATGATCCAAGATGGCGGAAAAAAATTTCTCACCAAAAAGTGGTTCTTTTATGGTTGTGAATAACTGCTTTTATTTCTATCTAATAAGACTCAAACATTTTGAGATATTAAGCTGTTCCCAGACTTTTTAAATACCCTGTATAATTATTACGTACTGATTTACATTTTTTCTTCTATGTTATTATTTTAAATATGTTGTCATTTGTTTTTTTTATCAATAGTAACATTATTATGTTACTGATAGTTCATCCATCAAGTATCGGTAGTAGTAAGTATACTATTGTCAATGAGTTATATTTATTCCTTGGTTGTTGATTACTGAATAGTTGTTATTAGTTTTATCATTTTTTACTCCTTTTAACTGAAGAAGTTTCACACATTCACATATTTTTTAAATCTATCTAAAGATATACATGCCTAAATATATTATCCCCAGCTAAATAGATAGTATAAAGAGTTAAAATACCACAATATTTCTCCAACTTAGAACTTGTGTATATAACACACTCTCATACAAATGTATATATATTTAGTAAATTGACCTCAAAAGCCATCTGTAAGAAAACAAAATTAATGTATCTTGTTCAAAACATAACTCTTAAGTAAGGTAAATATTCAAGGTAACATCAGTATATCTTCCTTCTCGCAGGGACTGCATTACCCCCTCGATGCGGTACAAAAATAACCCAAGAGGCGTCTAATTTATTGGAAAACTTGTGTTCCGAAGCTGAGCCAACTTTGTAAGCTTATCAGTGTCAAGGTCAGACAGAAAAAGCAAATTAAAAATACGAATCTGTTTAATAATCTTTGCTGACAAATTAAGAAAGTGGCGTGATACCTTTGGTCAAATAGATATCGTAGAAACGGGTCTTAATATCAATTACTGAAAATGTTACATCTTTTCCTTTTTACAGCATCGCACACATTTAAACCATTACTACGATCTCTTAGAATGCCATAGACTCTGCATTGCATAAATCAATTAAATATAGGTTGAAAACGAGAAAAATAACATTTTAATTAAGTTAATATTGTTTGTGTTTTTATGTTATTTGTTTGGGAATTGATGTGTACTTATTCTGTTATTTATTTGTTGCAAGATTTGTATTAACTACTACATAAATCAAATAAGCTACACATTTCGAAAATAAAAAACTGTAAATATTAGTACATTGGAGGACTTCTTATTATAAATTATATCAAAGAGATATGAATGTAAGATATTTTTTAGTGAACAAGTTTTGACGTTTTTAAATATATTGCTAACGACAGCAACAAAACCTAAGCTTCAGAAAAAACCCAATAATATTTAAACAATAAACAGTCAATAAACCGAAAACAAAATGAAAATAGCATTATGGAATGTTTGTATTACGGAATATATGTTAAAGTTAAAAATATTAGTTACAATTAACTGGCAATTCGTTATTTTTTCTGAATTCCAACAAATAATTTTTTTGTGTATTGTTGATTTATAAGATCAATGAAAATATCACATTTTAAAAATCGGTCAGCGATTAAATTATCGAGTACATTACAATTCTAATATTAGGCCTTTACAAACACATTTTCAATAAAAAGAACCTTCAAACATGAAACTAAAATGTTGTTTTAAGCATGAAGAAACGATTAAGCCCGTTATTTTAATCGCTGAAAGTTAAATACTACACAAAATATATCCTTCCCTTTTGTTTGAAGAAATTGAGAGGGACTATCCCCTGGGTTCACCACTGACTCTATTCTTTCATGAGTAGGAGATGTTATTCACAATGATAAATTTCTCACAATGATAATTAAATAACAAATGAAAAACTACTGGACAACTAAAATTTGGAAACTTCTGGTAGTGCGTTTGTAATGTGATTTCAATTATGAAAACTAATAATGAAAAACGCGATATACTGGTTATTAAATAATATCTAGAGTATTGGAACTTTTCTACGCCGTAAAATATTTGTAAAGCATTCCTTTCTTCGCCATTTTATATCCACCGACGTCGATAGCAATACAACTCAGTAATATAATACAGTAAGCTTATAACATGCCAGCTGCAGGTTCCTTGCTAGCCAACAAAATTAGGGAATTGTGAGTTGTGCGTTGTTCAGCTCCAACTGACATACACTCGCAAACCCCACTCTTTAGTGTGAATTAATGAAAACACTTTATCACATGGAGTACACATTGATTTACGCTGTGTAAATATGAAACACTCATTGTAAGGTTAAGAGCGATCACCACAAGCACATGAGTAGGCTACAGCATAAGCCTTCGTTGACAGCTTACATACTGCAATGAAATAATAATTTATTACAAAACATTTGATCTATATTTAAAGCTAAGACAATACTATTTATTAAAATTAAATTTATAGAAAATCTATATATACATAAAATCCAAATCCACTGATTCACATATTACGATTTCTCAAAAACTACTGAACGGATTGGAACGAAATTTGGTATGTAGCATCCTCTAGGGCCGTAGATGCTGATAAGAAAGGGTTTCAAAAATTCGAAATCTTAGGGGAGGTTGCTGGTCAAAGTTACTTAATCACTTTTTTCCAAAACTATTGAACGGATTGGAATGAAATTTGGTATTTAGCTTCCCCATAGATTCTCGCTAAGAAATGTTTTCAAAAATTTCGAAATTTTAGGGGAGGTTTAGGGGGGGGGGGGTCAATGTTACTAAATAAACCACCGAACGGATTGGAATGAAATTTAGTATGCAGCTTCCTCTAGGACCCTAGGTGCTTGCTAAGAAAGGGTTTAAAAAAATTCGAAATTTTAGGGTGGTTTTGGGGGGTCAAAGTTACTAAAAAAAACCACCGAACGGGTTGGAATGAAATTTAGTATGTAGCTTCCTCTAAAGCCGTAGGTGCTCGCTAAGAAAGGGTTTAAAAAAGTTAGAAATTTTAGGGGAGGTTTGAAGGGGGGGTCAAAGTTACTAAAAATCTCCATAAGAAATACATAGTGTAATATATTTATTGATATAATATATTTTTTGTTAATATACATTTAACTTTGATTTGTCTATCCGTGCAAAGCCGGATCGGGCCAGCTAGTAATAATATAAAATTATAGAGATTTGATAAGATTCAGGCTATGCTGGAAAAGAGTTTTTAAACAAATTTATGGATAATAATAAATTTAGAAAGCCACACCATAAAAAATAACAGCATTAAAAGCATTGAAAGCAATTGTTTCAAATTATAATTTGACAGCCTCCATGCAGCCATCCTAGTCGTAGGTTCAAAAAACCTATGATTTACAATTAAACCTATGACTGCAGTAAGACTAAATTACATAAAAACAATAAGTTAAAAGAGTTAAAGTTAAATTATAATGAATTGATAATATTCGTGATATTTTATAAAAGGGGTTGCCACGCGCAAACCTCTCTCCACTTTAATTTATTCAATAAATACAACCTTTTGTTGTTAACTTTAAAACTTTCCCTCATCAAATAACACCCAAGTGTTTTCAGGCCTTATTTGATGTTGTTCTCTAGTACTACCCCGTTAGAACAATTTGAGAGGTTTGGCGATGGCAAGAAAAAGAAAACCTTTTGTTTCCAATTCTTAAGTTTTTTAAATTTAAATTAATTAGACCTTTTTGACTTCTGGGTAGTACACTAGCTCAATTCTAGACTCTTTTTCGGAATTGTTCCCTCTGGAGTTAAATTTGTAGTGATCCGTGAATAACTTACCTGCTGACTTAATTACACTAGAGCACTGAATGGTTTTAGGATTATTTTGATTGGATTCGTAAATTATATATTCAAAATTTTCTATTGAAAACACAAAACGATTTATTGATTAAACATAAATGCATTAACTTTGAAACAACAAATTGTTATTTTCAAAAACACAATGAAATGTATTAATATTTAGCTTATATTTACGTATATTGAAAAGTAGCAAAGTGATGAATTAATTTATTAATTAAAATTTGTATATTAATGATTATATTATTTACATACGACGATTTGCCATTGTGAGTAATGAAATTTACTAAACGAGTTTACTTTATTCAATTTCCTCAGAATCTACTTGAATTTATTTATTTAATTCAATTTAATTTATTTATTATTTTGCAACAAAGGGATTTCTTTAAAATTATAAGTAACAATGATTGTTTGCCACTTACAGAACACAAGAAGTTCGACGCGTAATTCTTTCTGTTGGTTTCCAGCAATTTAAAGTTGTTCTCCTTGGTCCCCAGAATGGTTTCTTTGGTTTACAGTTGTCTTCTCCTGGACTTAATTAGAGTTGTTCTCTCCTGGTTGATTGTAGTATCTTTTGGCAAGATAGGCCGTTTATATGGATATTCTTCTCCCGAAATTATCACGACCCGACTTAGCTTTAGGCCGGAGCTAGTACGTAACGCACACCGTAACTGATCACCCTTCGCCTTTCTCTAAGTACCCTCGGAGCTCGGTCAGCTGTTTACTCGTTGGCGCTTCGTGCTAAACTAAAGTTAGAGGGGATGCAAGCTGCTTTCCTCGACTTGTTACTTGTCAAACGAGCATCTTCCTCTAGGTGACAAGAAATTCTGATTTCTTGCTTTAGAAACATATTTTTTGGTTTTAATATATTCCCTGATTTATTTGATGAATTTTAGTGCCTTTATTTCCTGTCGATTAGGCCTAATTTAATTATTATCTTCATTTATTGAATTACAGTATGTGCTCTGTTTTGTTTTACGTAGTACCTCCGATGACGTAACTTCCTTCTCGGTGCTTTGGCCTTCAGTTCCTGTCAGTGCCTGTCGATTTGCAATTTTGGCTTTGATTTCATCCAAACTCTATAACTTCTTTTTGCGTGGTCGGATTTTGATTTTATTGACTTCTATGGATTGGTTGACGTTTTCTGGTTTCTCTGGAATTCGAATGGCGTTTCTACTCCTCTTCATTCTTGACTTATGGACTTCGTTAGTTTTGTTTAAATTTTGAAATTTATTTCCCAGAAATTTGAAATTTTCCATTTTTTCTTGCTTGTATCTTCTTCGGTTGGTCTTGAAACGCGCTGATCTGGTGTTGGATTTTTGATAGCTTGTTTGGTTGTTTAGTTATTCAGCTTGTTGTTACTCGAATTGCCTTCGTTTGGTTTTCGGCGTTCCATTCCCCCCCTTTAAAGCTCTTTTCATATCTCACATGGCATTACAATTTATTACACATACATATACCCTATTTTATCAATATTTCCCTTTTATTATTCTCCCTTGTATTTATTTTGAATTAATAAAAATTTTTTATTATTTTATTTTATTTTTACAAAACTACTTATTTATTTATTTTGAACTTTGGCTTGATTATGCCCTATTATTGAGTCTATTAAATACTATTTTTATGATTTAATTACATTTGAACTTTATGAGTTATTGGCCTTTTTATGCCCAAGAATGACTTTACACTTTATTTTTTAGCTATTAAACTTTATAACTTTATATTTTTTATTACTTTATTTTCTTAATCCTTTTTAACTCTACAAATGACTCTACTTTGTTTTTGGATTTTATTCAAATTCTGCAAATTCAAATTGTTTACGCTTACATATTTGTCTATAACTTTTTAACAAATTATCATAACAAAATTATTTTTATTACTCCTTGCTTATTTAACTCTCCTTTCAACATAAATCTAATAATAACAACTTTTTTTAATAATATTACAAACCCCTATCTTTCAATGTTATCTCATTCCAACCAAATTTAGACAAGACTGGACAAGTCTATTCCTGTCCGTTCCTGCAATGTTTTGGCTCGATTTTGTCGCTAAAGCATACGTCATAGTAGTCTGCACGTATTCAACTAACACAATTTTAGTTAATTCTTCAAAATTATTAATAAAGACTATTTTCACATTGGAAACTACTTTTTTATCTTAATTTTGGGCCTTTTTGACACCCTTTGGCTTTAATCTTTTGTTATAATGACTTTGAATTTATTTTAATTAATGTAATTAATTAACCCCAATTGAATCGGTCGATTGGCCGTTTCAGGGTGTATTAAGAAATTAAGACGTAATAAATATATAATGCCAAGACCATACCTGTAGTATCTAACGGAATAAAATTAGCTCCTTGTTGACTTTTGGCAAAGTCTTGGATTGCCTGTGTGCTGCAGAAAATGTGGAAATATGTTTTAGTTATAGAAATTATAAACGAGGCAATGGTGTTGCGTTTCTCCAAATTTAAATGACACCTTCACTTTGGTCACTACGACGTGGTAACTCAGACTTTCCTGTTTGAATACGGAACCCTGCACAATCTTCTATTTTTTCCAAATCGTATTACCATGGAACATCGTCTCAGTTAAATGTGGTGGAGTTAAGTATATGCTCAAGATATTTGTTTCCAGATTCCAGACGGTTTTAGGAAACAATTTCAACATCCTAAGTCAGTAAAATATTTTCAAATCATTTAATTTTTTGTTTTCAATGTTTTCTCTTAAGTTTCATTTTTGATTACCGAATAGTATAGCGCATGTGTGAGTTTCTATACCTTAAAATATAACAGCTGGTTTCGTTCATCACCTGTAATACATGATCAACCAGAATCTTTTAAGGTTATGTTTACAACTTGTAAGGATTGGGGTAAACAATTTACCCCAAACACTTTAAAATAAAATAAAATAAATTAAAAACAATTCAATACGATAGAAGTAGATCGAAAGAAATTGAAATTTTAAGAACAAACGAAACTCGGATCGTAAGCAAAAAAGATGTCAACCAGGAAACCGGGAGTCAGGTTTCTAAAATAGAACGAACTATGGAACCTGTCGATGATGCATCCACAAATTAATACAGGCATAAAAAAACCGCAAAATACGGGCAAATTGAGCAGCCAATCAAATGATCTAAATTCAAAAATCAACCAATTACATAAGAAGTAAAACACGCTTCCAAAAAGAGAGGTGGGAGAGGAATAGAATTAACGCAAGATTCATTGCGGGCATATGAGAGGAACAACATCGTTTTAAAAAAAGGGTTTGGATAAATTCAATGCCATTTCAACATTACAAAGAAAATTAAGGCAGTTAGTGAAAAGTGATTGTGAATCCGAGCAGAGTTCGAAAGTGTATTGAGTGTGTGGGAGTAAAGAAATTAATAAATGTAAAGTGTTTTGTGCGGGGTAGAAAAGGAGGAAAGAGAATGTGAGTAGAATAAAATTGTTTAAATAATTGTAAGACAGATTTCGAGATAAAGAATTTAGAGGCAAAACCATATACAAAACATCAATTTAATTAATTGAAAGATTTTCATACTTAAAATACTAATTAATACAATACATGCTGGGGTGAGATCATCAGAATTAGCTGTAAATAAAGTTAATTTAGGAACACCTGAAAAGCAATCTTGTACATACAACTAAGGGCTTGAAAGCCATCATTAATTTTGAAAGAGTTAAGTTCTGGGCGTAAATATATGAAGATTGGTGCTTAGATTTGAAGAGTAGACATAATATTAGTTAATCTAGATACAGAAGGGGTAATTTCATGTGTTAAAGAGTTTATAGAAAGTTAGTCGATAAAGTAGAATTTGTTTATTTGATTTCATGTATTAGAAGAGTTTAAAGAATATTTATCAAGTTGAATCATAATTGTATAATTAGAATTAAACTGAGGGTTTGTAAATGGAGAGATTTTAGAAGTCTAGTAAAACTCGATCTTAACTTTTGAACAAGGTGTCTCTGTAATTATTAAAACCTAATACTTTGGAGTACCTCTATAGCCTAGCGCTATTTTGATTCTTGACGGAAATCTGGTAGACGCCCCCAGACCAGATCTGGTGTAAGAAATATTAAAAAGGTAAAGTAACATCTCAGTATAAAATATAGATAACGTTTAAAATAAGAAAAAGTTAAACAATTAAAATTTAACCTTACATAGAAATAATCTTACAAACTTGTACTTTAATTTTCGTGTTGTAATTATGGAAATAATAATGTACATTGGTACATCTGATGCGTTCTCCCATATCTATAAATTAATTAATTAAAACATTTCATAAATTAAACTCCTCAGGCTTTATTTTATACATGTCGTCTAAATATTAAATTATAGCATATAATTAAATGTTACTAAATTTTTATTTAATTTGTATAAGTAGAATTAAAAACTTATTTATTAAATACAGTTAAATATAAATACAAAAAATAACTTATTATAAAATTAAATATACAAGTATAAAAAAGCATAGGGTCCACTCTTACAATATTTACTTTCTTTTATGAAAAGCATGATTTAAAAAAATATTTTGTAAATATTATGTTTAAAGCTACTTTTCCTCACCTGATCAGATTTTCGGCTTGTGAAACAGGTAAGAGAAATGTTCTAATTAAGGAAGAAGGGAAACATCTGTTCCTGTGAGATAAAAATGAAACACGGCAGACCATTGAAAAGAAAAACGAAGGCTATAAATCCGTTTTTACATTTAACAATACCCTTTCTAATTTACCATCTCTGCTAATACAATTGCACTCACTCACCTTTCAACCGATATTTGTTTATAGATAGGAGAGTATGAAACATCTTATAAAACACTTTCGGTTTACGATTCCTTCAGAAAATCTAAAACAGCGGCTAACAAACCATCACGCTTTCCTGTTTACAACTACATTAAGTTAAGTTCTAGTTGATTATTTTCTTACTTCAAAAGTTATTTGGACGTCAGCCACCTAACGTAAACTATCGCCGACTCGGCCAGAACTGATTACACTTAAACACGGCTCAATTTGTTGTTTCGGATTAAGTAATCTTGGAACAATAAACATATATATATATATATATATATCAGTTAGAATGTTTTCAGTCAGAACGTAAGTTTTGAATTTAATTGATTAATTTTCTATAAGTTGTAATGTGTATTTAAAATTATTCTTACAAAGATGAGCTTCAACTAGTTGTAGATTGTAACGGATGGAACCTCATTTTTATACTATCCTACTGCATTATGTACACAAAATATCAAATACGTCTTTACTCCTTAGGTTATACACAATTAAATAAAACTATTTATGTTTTATGCAGTTTATACACACTGCAAACAATTAACTACATATAGTTTGTACATACATAAAATTAAACAAGATTTTTCAATCACAGTGCTTTCAAATTAACTTTTACGAATTTGTTTAACCCAGAAATTAAAATGTTACCAAACATTGTATTTCTAATGGATGATCTCTTCCAAACAACATCCAACATTCGTTTACAAGTTTTCCGACATTTAAACATTGTGGAGATAAGAGGAAATCAAAGCGGCATGTCCAAAAAATTTCAAATAACAACGTCGGATATCTTAATATAATAAACAAAAATCAAATCGTAGGAATCCCAATGCTCAACATTTAAACTTTGGTAATTTCTCCAAAAAAAGAAAATACTCTAAAAGACTTTAAACATTATAACGTTTGGAATTTCTTTAAAAAAGACCCCATCTTTCAGAATATGATTTTTGGAACACTTCGATTTAAGGGAAAAGAAATATCTTCCATTGATTCTTTTGGCATGTAATAGGGGTTTCGGTTGGATCCATGTCTAAGCTGATCTGTTTTCTCGCTCTACTTACCTCTCGGGTAGCTAATACACAATGTACTTTACAAGAAACCCCGATTTAAAGTTATACTAGCGATTTTAAATTATTATAGCTTCTACAAACATAAAAAAAAAAAACTAAAAAACTTACTAAAATAAATTTTATTTTAGCAGTGTTAGGGAGACTGAAAATCTCTGTTTCGAGGTTACCGCAATTGTAATTAAATGACATGGTAGATCGCATCAAGTATTGTAAATACAAAATGTTAAAGTTTAAATTAAATTTAGATAAAATCAATACTACTGCAATAATAACTAGTATTATAATTCCCACAGTTAAAAACATATTTCCAGGAGCTACTTTTGGAATATTATTCAAAAAAATATTGAACACCCGGGCGCTATAA
This sequence comes from Philaenus spumarius, assembly GCA_018207615.1. Taxonomy (NCBI): domain Eukaryota; kingdom Metazoa; phylum Arthropoda; class Insecta; order Hemiptera; family Aphrophoridae; genus Philaenus; species Philaenus spumarius. The sequence continues at coordinate 20,134 of JAGFPH010001712.1, forward strand.
GCTTAAGATATTATAATTTTATTTTTATTACTACCCCTAAATATTTTTAATTGCCCCGTTTCCAGCAAAGAATGGTTATTATGAATTAACTATGATTTTAGTGCAGTCTTAGGTTTAATTTTAGATCACGGGTTTATAAACCTATGATTGGGATAGTCGGTTCAGGTTTTCGATATCCAAACAATTGAGGTAATAATTAATTAGAAAAGTAATTATTTCTTGGCTGTATATTGGCTGTCATCATATAATTTGAACCAAAAATCCCTTGAATTTTGCACTTATTTGCTTAAAATTTTTAAGCTTAAAGTTTCTATGAGCATTTTATACTTATACTGCACGAATTTCAGAAGGTATTTTAAATAGTTCCAACTGATGGAATATGGTTCGTGTGTGTAAATCAGTTTGAGCTGTACAACCAACGTATCCCACAAGTCATTCATTCTACGTTGACAATTAAATAAATCGAAAACAATAAATCCTACTTAATTGTTGGCCAGAAAGGAACCTGCAGCTGACATATAGACTTTGTAGCAATAATATTACCGTTGTATAATATATCGTTGTAGTGCTATCGATGACAGTGGGTATAAAATGGTTATGAAAGGAATTCTTTAAAAATATTTATGGTGCAGAAACGTTTTAATAAATTTTAGATATTATTTAAAATATAAGGTAATCAGTAAATAGAGTTTTTTCATTATTATTTTACATAACAGAAACAAACTACAAATTTAACTACGACAGAAGTTTCAAATTTGTATATACGTTAGTTTTAAATTTATTATTTAGGTTATCACAGTGAAAAATATGAACAAATAACATCAGTTATTCAAGAAAGGATGGAATCAATAGCTTGGATCATTTGGGCATACAGCCGCCTGTCTCAAACTCTACCAACAAAAAGGAAGGATACATAAAGACAAAATTACATCTATTCTGAGCTTGACATAAACAAGTTTTCTTCTAAAGTATCAAGGAGCGTTTCCAGTAACAAAAACCGCATGCAAACTAACAACTAATTATCTACAGATATTTCTTTTGACTGTCGTTTATTTTATATTTAACTAGCTGGCCTAATCCGGCTTTGCACGGATAGACAAATCAAAGTTAAATGTATATTAACAAAAAAATATATCAATAAATATCTTACACTATGTATTTCTTATGGCAATTTTTGTTAACTTTGACCCTCCCCTAAAACTTCGAATTTTTTGAAAACCTTTCTTAGCTAACACCTAGGGCCCTAGAGGAATCTACATACCCAATTTCATTCCAATCTGTTCAGAGGTTTTTTTTTTTAAATAATATGACCAATCCCAAAACCCCCTAAAATTTTTAATTTTTTAAATATCATTTTATCGAGCACCTATTGCCCTAGAGGAAGCTACATACCCAATTTCATTCCAATCTGTTCGGAGGTTTTTTTTTTAATAATTTTGACCCATCCCAAAACCCCTAAAAATTTTTAATTTTTTAAAAATCATTTTAGCGAGCACCTAGGGCCCTAGAGGAGCTACATACCAAATTTCATTCCAATCCGTTCGGTGGTTTGATTTAGTAACTTTAGCCCCCAAACTCCCCCTAAGATTTCGATTTTTTTTAAACCCTTTCTTAGCCAGCACCTACGGCCCTATAAGAAGCTACATACCAAATTTCATTCCAATCCGTTCATTAGTTTTAGAAAAATCGTGATTTAATAACTTTGACCCCCCTCAAAAATCCCCTAAAATTTCGAATTTTTTTAAAACCTTTCTTAGTGAACACCCATGGCCCTAGAGGAAGCTACATATCAAATTTCATTGCAATCCGTTCGGTAGTTTTTGAGATTTCGTGCTGAGTCAGTGAGTGAGTGGTATTTGGATTTTATATATAGATTTGTACTTCATGTGTAACGAAGCAAACAATGGCATCCCTCGTTGTTCATAATTTTAACTGTATATTAAATATATATGCGATTTCCTTTTCTAATTCCTTCACACTAGACCGATGTTCAGTGGGCCCTACTTGAACAGAATCTAGGCCAGCGACTGAAATAGCCCAGGTCAGTGCGGTATGTTTATAGTTCATATCTGTGTTCTTACGGTCGCTGTTCGTCTAATGTGTACGTTATTAAACATCGTATCACACAATGTTGTTTCGTAGAAGTTGTTTTTATTTGCACTCATTAATTAAAGTAAAATACGGCTTTGTGTATGTTTTGTTAAAGCGGTTGACCATTAATTTTGGGAGTTTTTTTAACTCCGTCGAGGATTATATGCTTTTTTCCCTCTCGTTGTCTAAATATACATTTATAATCCCGTTGGACTCGTCTGCAACAATGTAACCTATTAAGGGAAGGGTTGACAAACTTTTTCATATCCGTGCAAGTCAGATTTTTTAGTAAAATACTTTTTAATTTTACTATATCTTTGGAATAAATACAGCCTCCTAAGATCTGAAAACGCTTTGGTAAATGGTGAGATTAGCTGTAATCTGGTCGACAGTCCAAAAAGTGTGAAACAAAATTATAACTTACTAGAAGGCTGCGTCCCTTCTCGCTACGCTAACCAATCACTACGGCAACTCGCGACGAAGCAAATGCAAACAAATTGCATAATATTCTCGTGGAAATCATGTTTAGGAGAGTGAAACTTGCATCGAGGTAGCTGCGTCTTGGATTCGGACGTAAACTTAGTAGACCCAGAGTTTTAGTGTTTATTCCAAGATGTTTTAGTTTAATGGCGAGGTAGTTAGTTTTTATATTAGAGTTGAAGTTTTGAGGTAATCTCAATAAATCGGACAATTATGAGTCTTTATCAAAATTTGACTAATACCAGCTTCAATAGATCGCGTGCACAATATACTAAACTAAAAATCTAACCTACACGGTATTTATCAAGATTTTGGATCCACTAATATTTTCTAAATTTATTAAATTACAAGTGAAAAAACCTAGACCAAGACCGGGAGTTGAAAAAAAAACTAACAAAAAACTGGGGTTTCCACAAAGTAGGAAATTTTGGATTTTGGTCCTTTTCAGCGCTCTCTAGTTAGGAAATTTAATATACTTAAATTTTGTATAGAATAGCCTACCTCAAAAAGTGAAAATTTTTATGACTTTTTGGCAAAAAAAATTTTAAAAAGTTTAAAATGTTTAGGTTTTTTACGATTTTTGTTTTGAAACCATATCCGTGGGAAGTAGCAAAGTTGAAATTCGGTTTCAACACCCCAAAAATCATATATAACAAGTGAGAAAAAAACTTCTCTGGAAAAAATACCATTTGATTGGACTGACATCCACACAAGGTTGAATGATACCGCTAGTTGCTCAATGTTCGCCAGCACACCGCATATGTCCGCACACTGAGAGAGCAATAACGCAAAATGCTCTAAGCAAAATGTCTAAAGCACATGCTATACAACAAAATGCTGCCTCAGTGTGCGGCCAGCCTGAGATAACATCGACTAATATCTGGAGCGATCAGGGTAGCTCAGTTGGCAGAGCATTACGACGGAAACGTAAAGGTCCCGGGTTCAACTCCCGGTCTTAGTCTATGTTTTTTCACTTGTAATTTAATTAAATATCCCTTGCTGAGGAAGTGTGTGAGCGGAAAAAATAAAACAATTAGTAAAATATTTTCTATATTGTAGGAGTAACTTTAGCAAGACTATTTTTAAAATGTAAATACATAGCTGCAGTACTTTCGAAAACAGAGGAAAGCGAATGACATTCTTAGCAACATGTTCTAAATAGTATTAAATCTACTTATCAAAAAATTGTAAATCAAACAGTTTTGCTTTATTTAAATAATTCAGTTTCAAACAATTCTCCGCATGGCCGTACCAACCTGTGGCCCTACAAATGAATCATAAAATAATTGTTCTTTTCGGGTCCTTGACGTGTAAGTGGTCAGCTTTCTTTAAAATTATGTCGAATATCCCTTTGATTCATTTAACCATTTCGAAGAAGATGGAATGTGAAAAGCTGGCAAACGAGTGTTGATATAAAGGGTCCATTTTGATCCTTTTACCGAACAAAACCTTAAAATAACTAAAATTGACAGTTGCAATGTAAAAGTGACTCTGGAGTGTAATAGTAGCCTATAATGAAGGAATTTGTTATATGTCACGCTATACGTCAGAAAATCTAAACATCCTTTGAAAATACCATTGCTTAAACTCTGTTTGTCTATGTAACTTCTTAAGTAAGATAGCTTGTTAACATCCCTTAGTTATGATTTTTGTTTAAAAATTAGTTGCTATAAGGATTAATTCGCGTTTTTGGACCTATGACAGTGAATTTAAAAAAATCATTTACAAAGAATACAAATTTGGATTGCAATGTTAAACTTCAAATCTGTATCCTACTCAACAGGTTTACCTAAAAGTGATAAGGTAGGACAAACAAAATTATGGCAAGTTTTTATAAGATGCAGTTTTTGATACTCAAAATTTATTTGCACTTACTCAAGCAAATTTGAAAATTTACCATTTTGTTCTTTGATAAATGCTCATTTTTAAGTTTGTAAGAGATTTCGGGTAACTTTAAATTAAAACTGTACGAATTCCATGACTGAAATTGTAAAATTATTACTAACATTTTTAATCAATTTTCTAATATTGACTTTTTTATAAAACCACAGAAGTTCAAAAGACAAAAATAAAGTTTAAAGAAAGAAATGTTTGGATTTAGTGTTTGATTTGTCAGAACGATCTTTAGAGCAGATTAGTTTTACGAGCCATTTTCGTCCCTCACTAAACCTAATTAAAAATGAAGGCAGGGACATTACATCAAATTTTACGAATTTAAAAAACTTTTATTTCTTCAAATTTACTTTGTTCACCCATCGCAGTAAAAATTTATATTTTGTGAAGTTTATATAGTAAACGAAAATATAAACTACAAGAAATTAAACCTACCAAATTACGTTCAAAATACAAATATTTGATACTAAACACTTTTAAAACAAATAATTTTAATATTGTAACCATGTACAATGTTTGAAATTTTATAATTCTTTTACCCAATTATTGATGTGCAACATGTTTGCTTTTTAACGTTTTAGTTTAGTTTTTCTTATTAACATACGTTTTGTTCACCACATGTGCGCAGTTTTATGATTTAAATTTGTTTAAATATAACAATATTATTTGCTTTTTTTAAATGCATCAACATTTTGTTTAATAGTCAATACTGTACCACATTGAGACGCTGTTCAAACATTGAAATAATTTCCCCAAATTTCACCTATTATCATTTAAGGTTTTGACGGTTTTTTTTTTAATATTCCATTTTCGTATGGTTTTGTATAGAAAAAAGGCATTAAAATCAAGTTAACTTTTAAAAATGTATGTTCAATAATTACAAACTAAACATTATTTTTTCAATTAGTATCATTGACATTTTACAACTGAAAAAGGAAACTAGAACTTCTTACTTCTTATTATGAGTATAAAAATAAAACAAAACATTAAATATGTAAACAAATAAGAAATTAATGCAAATCATAGCATTATTTATATGAACTTTTAATAAGTTTATGTTATCTTTCCCTTGTTTTTTTAAGTCCTATTAAAATGCATTCAAGATTTTCTCTTGGGCCCCTACTGCTCTTTCATCGATGGCGTACGAGTCCATTTCCTTGAATTATGTTTCTATTTCCCTGTTATTAATTTCATCTTCCCATCTCTGTGTAAATATTAAAAGCCATTGGGACCGAGAAAGGCAACGCTGCACACAGGTATATGCGTTAGATGGAACGTGAATTCCCAGAGTGACACTATTTACACCAACATGCAAACGTTAAATAAAAAAATATTAAATATTCGTAGAGAGACGACACTGCATATAGAACTTATTACATTTTGTTTGCATACTTGGCGTTATTTTGTAATTAATTATTTAGAGCTTTAATTACCAAAAGTTGCATCACTGTATACAGAGTTTCCATAAATTACACGACCAAGCCACGAAACTGATTGGGAAAGGCAAAATATTTACAATAATTATTGTAACCCAACCAGTTAGTCCTACTTCTATTAATTTCCGTTCAACAGCCATTTTGTTTAATAAACAACGATTTATTGTGTAACTGTACGTTAAAATTCCGTAGTTATAATATGTTATGTATAATGAAGGTCAACTAGGCGATATCGGTCTAACGATTATATGAAATGTATTGATTCTTTTGTATGCAAAATTATTGCCAAACAAATTGTATGACGTAATGTCAGAATTTATCCATTTTCGTGAAGATATATCTATTTATATTGTGGATCAAAGTGGCTGAGAGGTTAAAGTCACTCGTTCATCTGCTATATTTAAATCTCCTTTTCAGTTATTTACGTTTAATCCTAGCGTTCGTTTACTCTGTTCCTTTGCATTTATTAGTCTAACTGAGATAATGTAAACAAACATCTTAATCAAAAAGACTCTTAATTTAAGTCAGGTGTTATATTAAAAAACGATTACACTTTTTAGTAAATACACAGTGAATTTGCAACCAGTGGCGGATCCAGGACCTCACCTGGGAGGGGGCAATACTTCCCAAGTATGCAAAATAACTGGTAGGTTTTGGGGGGTTCCCAGAAAAAAAAAATGTTAACGCAAAAGTTTGAATTTGAATGGAAATATTTTGGTTGTCAACAATGTTTTACTTGTTAAATTCTTTATTTTTGTATTTATGGATGTCTAAAAACTTTATATGTCATCGGCCTTCGTACACCGCACTTTTGATTGTTTGCTTGAGATCTTACTCTCACGTGTGTTAAATATGTAAAAATATTACTCACTTGTACTTTTTACGACAAAGTATTACTTTTATTGACGACCTCTAATGAGTGAAATTCTGATTTTTGGATACAAGTCCCGAAACGAGTAAGAATAAGAAAATAAAAGTCACAGATGATGTGACATTGTAACTTATCACTTAGGCCTATAACCATATTGTGAGTGAGAACAATATTTCTTCACCATATAATACTTTTGACATTAATAAAACTAAAGAAATCTATTTCGGATTTCAATTTTATTCACAAATTAAAACGTGCGTAGGCCTACACGCCTACAATATAATATTGTATTTATTACTTGCTGAATTATCGGAGGTTAGAATTTTAGTGATTTTATTATTTTTTACTATACTTCATTGATCATTATTAACTTTTGTTTTAATTTAGAATTACGTAAATTAAATGCTGAACCAACAATAGGATTTTTTATTTGGACTAAACATTAAAAATATAACTCGTGCTTAATTTGATTAAGGTACGTAAATATAGGCCTATCGCCTATATATGTAGGCCTACGTGTGCAACTGTGCCAGGATAAAGAGGAAGCTTACCTATTGATGCCTTCTGATTAAAAAAAAATTTAATATAAAGATATTAGTTTTGAAGTTCATTTCATATTAGTTTAAAACTATATCTCAATAAAATATCAAACAAAAATACACCAACAAATTAGAAAACTTGATCTGTTTTTGAAGTAAACAAATAGCCAAAAGAGCTAAGAAACCATAGATTAGAAATTTTACTATATAAGTTACTTAAGCCGAAAGACGCGACGAGCGCAATTCATCGTCAGAACGGTGAACCAACCGATTCAACTTCAATACGCAAGAAACAAACTTGGAAATCGATTGCTTTCCCGATCGATATTTCTATGCGTTAATCTCGCGTTTTTCCGGTAGAAATCAGAATGCAATAAGACACGTAACTTTTTTGTTTCGGAGTTCGGGAGGGGCAATTGCCCCATTTGCCCCTCCCCTGGATCCGCGCCTGTTTGCAACATCGTGTCTGACTCGTTAGGGTTAGTATTTATGTTTGCCATACAACCTGTGCAACTCTCTGGAAGAAAGAAATATTAACAATACTATAATGGCATGTTACTTGGTACGACAATCTTCTTTACAAAGGAAACCAGAAATTATATTTGAATAGAAATACCTCGCCGTCAAAGCTATTGTTGAGAGCCTTTGTACATCAAGACATTTTAAATATCAAAGACATGTTTTGTAAGTACTAATTATTTAATTACTCTTTCATCTTCTCCGTCCTACTGTCTCTATTGTAACTATATTAAAATCAATTACAAATATTGAAGTTAAGAATATTGTTACTGTTCATCACTCGAATGAAAACTTCATTATTTTGGTTATGGAATATTGTTTTATTTAATTTGAGGCATTTACTGTGGGAAACATTATGTTAATACAAGCATAAAATTGTTAAATGCACTTTATTTTGTCATTACCGGCTTCAAACTGTGTCGGTCATTGGAGAGAAAACTAAACTAAAAACACAAATAATTGTAAATAAAGAAGAGGTGGCTCGGAAAATGTTAGTACCGTCATTTCCTAGAGTGTAAGTGCCCATGGAGCCCATAAGGTAACGGACCTGCGACCATTCTAGGCTTCGGGGAAGCTGTTTCTGCACCCACGGTGTGTGCTCTCCTCGCTCACTCGGCTTTGTGGGGGAGAGGTTATGCCAGATTTAGATAACTCCCCTCCATCTAGAAATCGAGTGAGTGTAGTCGTGAACCAATCGGTCTAATAACGACGACACTCTTTTTCGTTTTAACGAAGCTCAAATTCAAGTTCTTACTGTAGAATGTTGTGGTAGTTGTATATTATACCATATTTAGTGCCATATTTTACTTCAATAAACACAATTCCTTCACGTCACTATCTCTTACCTCGGCGGATTGATATTCTCCAGCATCCATTGTATCTCCTTTGATTGTGTTTTCGTTTTGTTTTTATTAATGTTTTCTTCCTAACAATAGTTCAATGTTGAAAAGTGTTACGTCTGAGAAAGACAACATTATTATATGTACGTCTATTTTTCAGTACGTTGTTGTTTCGTGTGTATTTTGATAAGCTCTTAATTGCGATACACTCGAGAAAACACTGGGAATTTCTATTTAAACTGCTGAAAAATCTGTGAAACATATGTATGACCTTTTACTTTTAACTAATAAAAGGCGTTCCTCAGGACAGTAACTTGGGACCTTTATTGTTTAATATCTTCATTAATGATATAACTTAGTGTTTCGATAATTGTGAATATTTAATGTACGATGAAGATTGGAAAATTAAAAAAAATATTAAAACTTGTTATAATTGTAAAATTTTGCAAAAAAATAGTTAGATTATCTATTTGGTGCGAAAATAGTAAACTTCTTCTTAATATTATAAAATGTTGCGTCATGTCATATTATAGAGTGTTACAGCCTAAAAATAACAATTATAACATTGATTTGCAGTTATTGAATAGAGTTACTAGTTTTAAGGATTTGGGAGTTCTTATGTCACATGATTTATCTTTTAGTTGTCATATTGTTAATATAGTAAAGAGAGCTTATTCCACCTTGGGTTTTATTTGTCGGTTGGGGAGGGATTTTAATAATATTGTAGTTCTGAAAGTTGTATTTAATAGTCTAGTTAGATCAGGGCTGGAATTTGCCTGTATTGTTTGGTCCCTATAAACAAAATATTATATAAATATGATAGAAAAAGTTCAGAAAAGATTTTTCTCGTGTTATTTTATAAAAAATTTGGATTTAATAACCAACAAATTTGGACAATAAGGTATAACGAATTTTTAAGTGCATTTGAAGTCAATTCGTTAGCAATTAGGAGAAATTTGTTGATGTTGTGTTTCTTGAGAGGAGTTATGTGTGGCGTGATTGATGATCCTGAGAACCTAAGACAGATATGCTGGTATGTTCCACCTTATGGGATAAGAATCAGACGACGACTTTAGCAGGAGAGCATTAGAACCCATGCTCATGCGTCGTCGCCGCTGAACTCGTCAATTGCTCTGTATAATGTGGTCGCTCACAGAGTGGATGTTTCCTGGGGTTTGTAGAGGTTTCGTAGGGAGACTTTGTCTATATTAAACCAGCGCTGATTGTGGATTTACAAGTTTTGATGGGACTCAACAGCTAGGTATAATATGCTAGTTTTTATGTTTTCATTATTATTGTTTATTTGTACATAATGTGTTTAAACATGTATTTGGTTGTTTTGTTTAATTATTTGTTTCATAGTTTAGGCATGACTTATTTATTTTTGTATAGATGGCGCCCCAGTAATTGGGTTTTAACCTGTTGGGGTTGTTTTTACAACACGGTTCTATTATGTATTTCTTTTGTTTGTTTGTAAAATTAGTGTGTTGTAATAAATTTATTCTATTCTAATAATATTATTGATGTATATAAAAAAGATCAGTGGCCGTAAGCACGTAACCTGCCATAGAGGTAAAATAGACTCTGTGGGGAAATAACAAAAATAGCGAGCAATTATGTCATGGTAAGATCTGGAGCTTTCCTAATTTACAAATAAATATAATAGTAAAACTTAGACTAAGGCTACCATTAACCCTCCAGCCCAGTATGGAGTACACAGTACGACGTAAATGCATTTCCAATCTAACTGTACTATGACGATTAGTACCACATACGTTCATTGTGGTTTATAATTGAATATTGTAGTAAAACTTGCAAAATAATCGAAAGCCGAAGGACAGGTAGCTGGTCATATCCTGACAACTCTAAAGCAAGTCAAACAATGTTTTCTTTACTTCCGCCGTCTTACCGGAAAATGCTGATATGCAGCTAATGGTTGTGTTGGATTAGGAAAATGACACGGCGCTGAGGGTATGCAAAAAGTGCTATCGTTGAGTATTTGATGGTATTGCAGGGGTATTCACATCATTAAGACTCTCGTGTTCAAGATTTATTAAGTATTTTAGTCTGAAACCTAAACTGCCACGCGCATAACAAAATTATGTTTATAATTGTTGCTATCAATTATTTTTGATGATTTCATTATAGTTTTGGCATGCCCGTGTACCTCATCCTCTCGAAAATACTTCGTTTTACCAGCTTTTGTGATACTACTAAACAGTAAACTGGCAGTGAACAAATTATAACTGCTTAAAATGGATATAAAAAATAACAATAATAATTTAGATACACAACAATAAGAATTGTTGTTGTAATGCCTATTTTTAGAGTTATACAGGCAGACTTTTGGTTTGGTGGAAAGCCCTTCTTGAGTATATTCTAAAATAATTCCCGATGAACCATTTTCTCGGATTTTTTCTCTGAAGATTCAAAAAGCTTCACACTTTCCTTAACCGTCAACACATGGCTAACTTGTATATACGCAGCTTGGCCCAATTCTCAAACGCGGCTTTTGCCTATTGGATAGCCCGAACTTTTCCTTAGGTCTTACGTCATTTTCTTTTTGTAGAAACTTCCAATAGAGTACATGGTGATGTTATTTATATATATTTATAACGAATAAATTAAATAAACAATGTCATTGCGTTTTTCTTGAAAAGTTTATTGTTGTTAGAACAACTAAATACAGTAGTAATAGGTCTGCTCCACGCTAAATACGATTATAAGCGCGAACTCTCTCAGCTGTTCCGTCTTCGTTTCAACAGTTTGTTGTTGTGTTAGACCAATCTGTTTTAGTGTATAACTTTATACAATAGCTTTTTTCAATGAAATATTCAGTACATCCTGATGACATTTTTAAGGTGTAGGTTGTATGATGGGCTCCTCGCTGACGGTACTACTGCTGGTCCCCGGATGATGGGGTGACTCCCTTTCGGATGTGTCCTTTAGTTCTCTCTTGTGTGCTTAAGACGTTGTCGGGTTGGAAGTGGTGAAGATGGTTCGTGAATAAAAATGCGGTTTTAACTCATGTAACTAGTAACTAAAGCAAGCGAATCCGCCATAACGCAAGGTTGAGAACGCTAGACTCGAACAACTGCTTCAAGCTATCCCTTTTAACTATCTAAACTCTGACTTCAGCATATACTTTTTGTGCAAGCCAATATAGCAGGTCCACTCCCATAATTCACGTGTGGATTCACGTGTGAATCCAGAATTACTATTCCTGATCTATTATTATTATATAAAGGTACCTGCCACAGTTGTTTTACAAAATACAAAATCCTTATAATAATAATTCAAACTGAAACAACAATAATTTTTTTTACAGTTTATGTTTTACATAAAATGTGAATATTTCATTTTTGTTATTCACTTGTGTTTTCTTATATAAATTTATATTTCATAAAACATTCTTGGAATATATATATTTTTCAAAGAAAACACGTTATTCACTTGTGTTTTCTTATATAAATTTATATTTTAAAACATTCTCCGAAAATATATTTTTTTAAATCATATGTTAATTCTTGTCTACAATACAAGTTCTAATCTTTTAAAAATTATAAAAAAATTCGAAAAATGATACACCTTAAAAACTATATTTCTTAGAATAGGCGTTACAATAATATACATTTTTTTTAAACATTACATTTCCATCCTGTGAAAGAATGTTTTGAATGTAAATTACCATATAATCAAAATAACAAAATATTATTAGCTTATGAAAGCAGATTTTAAACTACGTTAAAAATAAATATTAATTTGGATTTGTGTAAAAATAAACTAAATCTTGAACGTTTACTTTTTAAGTTATTCATAGACCAAAGTGAAGCAATTTGAAAACAGTTTTACAACTGTAGTTTGAATAGTAAGTTATAACCATTGTGCAATGAAATATGGCCTACGTTACATTATTTCTTTTACAGTTATGCGAGTGAAGCGAGTAAATTTAAATGAAAAGGAATACCATTACCTTACAATTACCAAGAACTTTAATTTAAAATTATTTTTCGAAATGGGTTTCCTCTCCCGGTTTATCACAAGATTCGTGTGTTTAAGAGCTACCGACTTTAATAAGTTTTAAAACTTGGTTATCTGAAAATAATTTAAGCACATACCCACTGAGTAACGGATTATTGACAGCCACATCGAATTGACATCTGTCTATTAAGCGGCTGTAGCAGGTAATTTAATGAAACTACTCCACTACACGCTCACACATGCGGCGTGACGTACCGCAATCGATTATCAATTTGACGCATGCGCACATTACTTTATTTTTGTTAAGCTTTTGTGGGACGTGCAACAGGTGTCAAAGAGTAAGGTATTTTCATGACTGTTCAATTTTATTACCAGTATAAATACTACACGAAACCCATAGTAAAACTGTGAGAACTGTAATGTGTAAATTAATAAGACATTTTAAAAAGAATAAACGGTACCAGGAACTGGCACATACTTTCTCACAAACATATTTAAATTATTAAACAGATTCACTTCATAATTGTGGGGTAGGAGAGGTGATTTATTAAAATAGCAGATTAACTAATAAATATTATTATTATTATCTAGAGAGAAAACTATTCGATCGATTTCGAACAAATTTGCTCCAAACACGTAAATTTTAGGCCTGTATAGATGCACGAAAAAAATGTTTTGAAATATTTTGAAAAAAACCACTTTATTGCCAAAAAAAACCCAAAAATCATTTATTATTATTATTATTATTAGCTAAACGATAATTTTTAGAAAGGTGCGGTTTTTTGCATATGATATTAGGGTACATCAAAGGCTACAAATAAGCTAAATTTTATCAAAATCGTTAGAGCCGTTTTTTTTATAAAAAAATAATAACTGATTTTTAGGAGTTTTTTTTGCCAAAAAGGGGGTTGTTTTTCAAAAAAATTTAAAACCGTTTTTCTAGCATCTATACTGGCCTACTTGACATGTCTGGTGCAAATTTTTTTTAAATCGATCGAATAGTTTTCGCTCTAGCTTGTAGACATGCATACAGGCAGACATTTTGTAAAAACCACTTTTTTCGACTCAGGGGTCCCAAAACGGATATTTCCACAAAAATCTCATCATCGATTTTTTTGCGATCACTATACTTTCTCTATGCTATAGTATAGTGAGAAAGTAAAATGATTTGAAATATTTTGGGTGCTTTACACAATACGACAAAATATCAATGAAACTACTATTTATAATTATTTTCAATTAATTTTTGTAGACTGTATATAATTACGAGTGTATGTATTCTTTTATCTCTTTATTTTATACTGTTTTCCTACTATCTACGGAAAGTCATTTAATAATAATTAAAGAGAGAAATAGCAATAGAGGAAGAATAATAATTTATCCAAACAGTGTAGAATTTATTTTCCAACAAAATTACCAGTAACGTTAATGCTCCTGTCCCATATCTGAATACCCTTTTTATGCCTGATAAAAAATACCTTCATCTTGAGGTTGATAAAAATGTTGGACTTGTTTGAGCATGATCACCATTATTGTGTTCGGCATTATATAACACATTTTTCTCAGCTTTGAAAAATAACAGTAACTGCACCTATTAAAAGGGGTTCGGCGTCCTTCTAGGTCCCGACCTAAACAAACATAACACTAACTAAACATTACACACATCATACACGTTAAAACATATTCTTACACCTTTACTTATGATTGTATAAGCGCATTAAAGCTATCCATTTTTTTTTAGAGGCATAAAAATAAAAATTAAGCCAGTCATTATCGCCCGAGTAACATGATTGTATTATCTCAAATACATAATTATATTAGGTACTATGATTGTATTTGTGTGTTTTTTTAAATATAGTTTGTAATAGTTTTTTCCTTGTTTTCTATATTAAATTTGTAACTGTATCTTTGATAACCAGTTTCAAGTTTTATTGCGTTTTAATAAATTTAGCAGCAATTATTGCATTCCTAAAATGACTTAGGAATGACTTAGTCTTGGGCGATAATGACCTTAAAGGTCGTATAGTTTTAAGTATTAGTCTCAAGATCCAATATGTCACAGTTAAACCAGGCGGTGATAACCATTAAGGTCTTTCTCCTTAATCCAATCAAAAATCAAACACCTTTAGTTGCTACCAGTGCCGCAAGTTGTTGGATGCTGTAATGCCTATTATTTAAATAAACAATATTACAAAAAAACTACGAAGGAAAATGTAAAGACGATAAATAATTTAATGCAATTTTTTAACACTGCAATAATTTTCATTTCCCTATTCATTATTCGATATTTATCTCTATTTATAGTTAACTAGGGGAGACCCATGCGTGCTCCGCACGCCAACCCCGGTGCGACCTTCTAAAAACATATGTTATGTTTTATTTATAATAAAAGTGTAGGATTAATAATAACCTCAAAACTAAGATGGTAAATAATGTTAAATGTTCAAATCAAATTATTTCTTATATTTTATAACAGCAGTAATAATAAAGGTTAAAAGAACCAGTAAGGCTCAGGTCTACACTTAATCAAAAACCTAACAAAAAAGTTATAAATAATAACCTCAAAACTAAGATGGTAAATAATGGTAAATGTTCAAAACAAATTAGTTCGTAAATTTTATAATTTGAATAAATAGTTCATTTCCTCCCTTATAAAAATCAATATTTACTTCCACAAAGCAGCTGTGTAACGTCCATCAACAACTCCTATCATTTAACCTTTACCGACAATTCCAAACAGTTATCCTTTTCTCCGCCAGATGTCGACTCTGTACGGTATTGCTTCTTATCGTGTATAACTGAACCCATCAGCTGTGTCTTTATCTCGTTAGCTTTGTCATAAGATTGTTCTAGAAAGCGTCGGCCATTAGACCGTTACGAACAAATACTTTTAGACGCTGCCAAGTGGTAGTAATGTTGCTAAAACTTTAGATAATTTGATCGGGGTAACGTGTGTCGCTGAAGAACATGTACTTCTAAACCTTTCGTTTTCGCATACCAGGTACAATATTTCAGCTTTACCTTAATAATTATAAAATATTACTTGTAAAACTTAATTAGGTTATTTCCACTTTTGCTTCATGTACAACTTCCTAACTCATTTTGTTCAATTTATTAGAGAAACCTATATATTTCTTTTTACAACAGCCTAAACTTAAATGTAATTCTTACAGCCTAAATTTTAAACGTAAATCTTACAGCCTACAAAAAACTATAAAGCCGATATCATTTTTGTTATTGTTAAAGCCTAAAAAAAAATATTTCCACAAGCAAGCCTAAAGTGTTATGCATTAATTAACTATAACTGTGTAGTGTGTCTACAGTGTAACAGATATTGAAAACTTTTAATAAGCTATAAGCAGAATATATGGCTGATATGTAACTAAACGTTAACATTTCTTTTATGTTACCATGTGGCTTACCTAACATGTACAGACAGTGTTATGCAACATTACGCATGTTATATTAACAATCACCATCTATGTAGCAATTTGCTATTTATGCTACAAAATTTAATAAAAACAGTCAACTCAAAGAACTATCATTTTATGCTTATTTAAATAACTGCAAGTTTTCTAAAAAGGAAATTGTTATCTGTGTTATACAGTCAAACTGGTCCAAGTGCAGGAGATGTTTAATGCAATGAGATAACCTGCTACTACTTCTATTAGAAAAGGCCTACCTTGCAACTGAAAAATGGAATACATACTCAAAATATTTTCTACTGAGTTTTAATTAGAAACAGAAGTTAATTTAAAAAAATGAGAACTATCTGCATTTGTTCTTTTTATGTTAAGTGTTAAATAGGCTGTATTTTTTTGAAAATAATAATTGCACATCTGTACTATTTAGGATATGTTAGTGTTAAATAAATTGGGAGGAGCAAGCTAGCACATTTCGGACCTTCAGCCCTAAGGGCTACACTTTAGAAATTTCACACCTTTTTTTTTATATATATATATAGAGAGACGTCTCATAATAATTTTGTCTATTTATTTAATTATTTATAATTACCTTTTAGAGTTGGCCAACGACAAATATATATTTATTCTTAATACAAATCCATGGTATTTCATGTTAAAATTTTGTAACTTGTAAATCTTTTGTATAATTTCTGTAATTATTATTATAAGGGAGGGTTTTTGAATTTTACTTTTTGGGAAGGGTTTTTAAATTAAATTTAATAAAATATATATGTTTTCCTTTTTTAAATCTCAATCTTTCTTTGTATTAAGGGCATGTTAATTATCTTTTGTATTAAGGGCGTATAAACTTTTATTTAACTTGGTTAATAAACCTAAAATTATACATATTTCTATGGTTTATTGAGGTAACCTTAGGTATCCTGTGCATTGTAAGAGATAAGCTGAAATATTCCTGCTTTTGGTGATATTTAGATTCTAAGGTAAGTCTTGAACAGTACCAATCTATGTGGCCCAGTATCGTTTCCGTTCCCTTAATTATTCTTTTTGTAAGATTGGTACAGCTGTATTAGTTAGTTTCTTATTATAAACAGCTGTTTTGTATTAAAATGTTTTATAACCTTCTGAATACTGTAATCATCGTTATTTACATCAACGAAATCAGCTGGATTAGTTTGTTTCTTATTATAAACAGCTTTTTTGTATAGAAATGGTTTTTAAATATTTTCCTTGTTAATCTTATGGGGAAAACCCGACTTTTGAGTTTAGCTCACGCCATTAAGGATAAGAATTTTTGACATCTAAAACCTTATTGCAAAACTACGAAATGAGACGAATTTTTTGAAACCTCAAACATTAAAATTGGTCCAGAAATAAGGGAGGAGTTGTGTTTACAAAAAACGGCTTCACGTATTATATATAAATATTTAACGAAATTACAAGTGAAAAAACATTTACCAAGACCGGGATATAAACCCTTAGCGCTCCGCCAACTGATCTAAACTGATCACACCAGATAGAAAATACCAACTAGAATTAAGATTGATTTCAATGCCGTTTTGTACAAAATAATCAGTTTGTTAGTTCATACGAATGCAGTTAATCATACAATCGAGATAACATCGACCAATCTTGGACCTGTATTGGTCCTTAGTTTAATAAATTGTTCTCTGTTTTGGTTCTCTATAAATTGTAAACACATGGAATTATTTATAAATTTCAAAGTTCAAGTTGTACATAAACAGCGTATTCATGATCGTTTTCAACTTTATAAATAAAACAGCTAATAAACTGCATTTTAAACTTTACAATATTTATAAAATGTTTGATTAGATTCAAAAACTTACCCACTGTTAAGGAAAATGTGTAAAATGGCTTCTTTCTCACCTGAAACATTAAAAAACACATTTTTATTCATTTTCAAAGACGAACATTGTTGTTGTTCCTAAAATGGTTTATTTCTAGATATATATAATTTTTTTTAAGATTAAACTACAATATTAGATTAGATTAGGTATTTGTTTTATCATTGATGAACAACACATACAAAAAAGAAAATAAGAACTTAACTTAACAATCAAGTATAAAATAAAATAACATGTTATATAAAATAAAAACCTAGCTTTTAAATTTATATTATTATAAAAATCGATGTTGAGATTTTTGTGGAAATTCCGTTTTGGAACCCCCTGAGTCCAAAAAAGTGTTTTTTACAAAATGTCTGTCTGTTTGTCTGTATGTATGTCTGTATGTATACAAAGCTAGAGCGAAAACTATTCGATTGATTTCAAACAAATTTGCACCAGACATGTCAAGTAAGACTGTATAGATGAACGAAAACCGGTTTTGAAAATTTTTGAAAAACCTCCCAAAAATCAGTTATTATTTTTTTATAAAAAACGTCTCTAACGATTTTGATAAAATTTGACTTGTTTGTAGCCTTTAATGTACCCTACCATATGCAAAAAAACGCATCTTTCTAAAAATTCTTGTTTAGCTAATAATAATAATAACTGATTTTTTGGTCATAAAGGGGGTTGTTTTTCAAAACCTTTTTTCATGCATCTATACAGGCCTTAATGACGTGTTTGGTGCAAATTTGTTCGAAATCAATCAAATAGTTTTCTCTCTAGATAATAATAATAATATTTATTAGTTAATCTCCTATTTTAATAAATCACCTCTCCTACCCCACCTACAATTATGAAGTCACAGTGAATCTGTTTAATAATTTAAATATGTTTGTGAGAAAGTATGTACCAGTTCCTGGTACCGTTTATTTGTTTTGTCTTCTTTGCTACCCCCTAACCTACAACACAACCTAAACAAAACAGAACCAGTATAGAGCAAGATATGAAAGCTTGCACGCGTGTGTTCTACAAAAACAACAAGTATTTCCTTTGTGAATATAAGTCATATAACTTGTATTATGTGAGTGTTATTTATAAGTGTGATGTCCGTACATTACGAATAAGCGATGCGCATTAAATAAACCAATGCCATTTGATGCAACTTTATAAAGGCTTGAAAATTCCTTAATAATAGGCGATACGTCGACGTAATCAAAGAGAAAAAACAAAACTGCCTGTGAAAATTACAAAACCGTAAGGTAACTTATTTAATGTTATTAAACATAAATTTGATAAGTTTAATAAAGTAAGAGAATGTCCTCCACCCTCACCAAGGGGTTGAATAATTTGAAAAGGGATGAAACCTCCGCATTACTTTCAATTAGGTAAATTAAATTATTTTAATACACGAAGACGGAATTTTACGACGGCTTATTTGAGGCTTTGAGTAGATTTAAATAGAAAAACCGCCGAGCTTTGTAAATAGATTTCTTTTGAAGCCCTAGTGACATGTTTGTCGTCTAAAGTATAAATAATAATTTAATAAAGGAATAGAAACACAATTGAATAAAACTATTATTAAAACACAGATTAGATTACTTAAATATTCTAAGAGAATTGCCTCCCTTCATCCTCAAGGGCTTAAAACATTCGTATTCTTTTCAATTTATCAAATTAAATAATTTTCAAACACTGAAGCACAAATAAAAAGTAAAATTCCGTTTGTTTTAATCGAAGTTGTAACAAATTTTAAGAGATACCAAATATATCAAAAAAATACTTCTGTTAAAAGTTTATTTATTTGTTTATTATAATATATACTGATTCGATTTAACACTACAGAGTTCTATTATGTACTTACAAGGAAGACATGTTTAAAAATCACATAATTGATGTGATTTTCTAGTGTTTTGTAAAAGTAAAAATCAGATCAGTATATCATCGCATGTTACGTTAAAAAATGTAAATTTAATTTAAATCCTACCTTTTAAAATAAAATAAACTGTAAACTTACAACCGGATAACAAAGCTGAACATATTATTATTTCCAAAAACTTGAAATTTAAACATTTTAAATAAAACTAATATTTTTATGAAATTGTGAAAATTATGAAATACTATCAGACAAAGTAGTTAAAATAAAATCACAAGCTTTTGATAGAAATTCTTTTAGACCTTTATCAGCTTCATATTATTTTAAATGTTGTCTGGGACATGTAACGAGCAGTGAATGCAATTAAATAGTTAAAATAAGGTATAGCCCAGTCGGTATAGGTTACAACTACCAGTAATTTGCAATACGGCTGAATTTTTTTTATAAGTACATTAAAGTATGTAGATTAACATAAAAAAAAGTTTACCAGTCTATCGATTTCCCAAAGTCGAAAAAGAAATCGATTATCATTTTTTTTTTTTTGATTATCCTTAATATTTCGAGCTGGGATGAAGATAGAGGAAAATAAAAACTACCACCGTGTAGGAGAGGTATTTTTCAACAAAAAAGGTCATATGTATTTATTTCGTCCGAGCAATGGTTTGTCTGGAAAAAATTCAATAATGCAGGTATGTATTTTGCAGCAGGGGCAATCACTAAAAGGGGACATCTTATTCATATATGAAGCGTTGGCTCATTCTAAATTGGCCGAATTTTAATATATCGAATTGAAACTTGACATAGGAGTTAAAATATATATTTTAAACATTTTTTATGCTGAGTCTCAGCTTGTTATCTTGAAAATGACCCGATCTAGGAGTCGATTTCGATTATCGATTTTAGGAGTACCGGACCCACGAACTAATTTCAATCTATTCCAGTTTCGTCAATTTTTGGAATATCAACACCAAATTTGTTTTACAAGTTGAGTACACCAGTATAAATATTCTTAGTAAGTATGAACGATTTTTTTAATGTTATTTTTAAAAACGAGGCGCTTGAAAATGGTCTTCTGTTTTACCTATCTCGTTTTAACTATAACAATTTTGGATTCAACGACTCCATTTTCGACATTTTTGAACATATTGATTTAAAAATTGGTACAGAAGTTAAAAACACAATTGTTTTTTGCTACACTTATTTTAAAAACTATATTTAAAAAATTGACTAATCTGCAGCCGATTAACTCAAGCGTTTTGATGAAAACTCTAAAAAGGTCTAAAATTATACTTTTTTAATTTACTTGTGCTTTTAAAAGTAAATAATGAAAAGGGTTTATACTCCTTGAACTTGTTTGAATATAAATATTTAACTTGTAAAAAATCTTTCATGTGGATATTCCAAAAGTTGACGAAACTGGAATAGATTTAAATTAGTTCGTGTATCAGGTACTCCTAAAATCGAGAAAACCATTAATAAGTCAAGTGGCTCTAGATCGGGTAATTTTCAATATAACAAGCTGAGACTCAGCATAAATGTTTAAAATATAAATTTTAACTCTTATGTTAAGTTTCAATTCGATATATTAAAATTCGGCCAATTTAGAATGAGCCAACGCTTCATATATGAATAAGATGTCCCCTTTTAGTGATTTCCCCTGCTGCAAAATACATACCTGCATTATCGAATTTTTTCCAGACAAACCATTGCTCGGACGAAATAAATACACACGACCTTTTTTGTTGAAAAATACCTCCCATACACGGTGGTATTTTTTATTTTCCTCTATCTTCATCCCAGCTCGAAATATTAAGGATAATCGGAAAAAAATGATAATCGATTTTTTTTCAACTTTGGGAAATCGATAAACTGGTAAATTTTTGTTTATGTTAATCTACATACTTTAATGTACTTATAAAAAAAAAAATAAGCCGTATTGCAAATTACTGGTACTTTTGGTCTAAATTGACCTTTACCGACTGGCCTTATGTAGTTAAGCAAACTAGCTGTACTGTTTCTGAAATGTATTAAAATTACGTTTATAAGGAATGAGTAGAAATAATTTGACAAACGTACTACACATTGTGTATTGTTTTATAATCAAGTCTTTGCATTTTACAGTGCTTGATTGTTCAAAATACAAAAGTAATACTTATTGTATTTTTTCTTTTACTTTCTTTATAAAGGACATATTTTTTGGTCAGAAATTAAACCGAAGTAAAATTACTCAAACATGTTAAACAATCCAAAATAAACTAGGGTAGATAAAACACATTATTTTGACAAACAAACAAAATTTTTATTTTTTAATTCGAATATTATAAAACAATTTTAAGTTTAGATTCATACAAAATAAAGAAACATTGAAACAATGGAAGGGAATATCAAATGTAGTATATTACTACATAATTGTACCCATTCTAACAGACAATGTATTTGAATAAAGCAAATTCACTTTATTTTTTACATAAAGAAATAATTTGTATTTATTAATTTTTTATTTTATTTATTCATTCTTTTCATCACTTTTTCTGTGAATTATTAGAGTGGAACATGTGACATGTCTTTAAATTGTTATATAAATAAAAGTACAAAACAATAAAACATACATAATATACACAAAATCACACATAAATGTACACAAAAATTCGATAAAAAAACACAGTTAATACAGTTTATATATATAATTATTGAATATAAGATTTTTTAAACAAATAAGCCCTTCCTGGCACCTGCAGACTGAGCTCAGGTACTCTATGGACAGGATATTGAAAAAGTTTTTGCCGGATAGGGTATTATTTTTTTTTTTATTTGGTACATTTGTGTTTATCAAAATATGAGAGCTTGTAGTTGAGTTTAAGGTAGATTTCTTCTAACTTTGTATCACAATCGAGACTGCAATTGATGGTGTGGTTGTTTTCTAAAACTACATTTTTGCGTATGAAATCAACTAATTTGTTTGCAGTTTTGAATTCTGGTACAGTAGTGAAATTTATTATTGGTCTAATAAGTAGGCTATATCGGATTTGTGCATTTTTCGTATTCCAGTGAAAATGGGTGTTTGGGCATTTATGGGTTTTAATTAGTTCCGCGACACCGGGTTGAATAAATGTGAGGAATTATTAATTACGCAATTTAATGATTTTACAAATTATTTAGTGGGGTCCGTTGTTTCATTTCCAAACCATTGCTATTTATGAACTCGTTAACCTTCAAATCGTATTATTCAGTGTCTACAATGACTAAGGTGTTTCCTTTGTCGGCTTTAGTGACTATGGCTCAATTTATTTCTGATCTGTTTTATTAATTTCAGCTAGGACAACTTATACTATACTATACTAGAGGTATAAGTTTTCGGTATTGTGACGTAAGA
>JAGFPH010001712.1:53495-74710 GCA_018207615.1 Philaenus spumarius
TATGATTGGATTTAACTTAACCAATCAGAATGTTTGACTGAACTTAGTTCATAATGACTGATTAAGGGCACTCCAAATGGGGAAAAAAATGTTTTGATCGATTTTTAGTTTTATGGTACGGTTATATTGTCACGATAAGTTATATATTATGTTATACAACATGATATGTTATAATTATCTTTATGTCCGAAAAAATTAAATAATGTAAGCGTTACCATGGAAATAAATGGCTTTAGAGGCCACATGAATTCGCTGTACTACAAACACTTTTATAGTGTGCATTGTTGTACATTCAGTTATTTTAAACAACTTTGGTGAAGAGGAAGCTGGAAGACAAATATGCTGCTGAAGAAGACCCAGACAACCCCACATACTGTCCAGGAGGCCATTAGCAAAAGGTAGGCTACCTATGAAACTTTGAAACTTTGGCGTTTACGTTTTGCTCGTTTCCCGAAAATCACGTTTTTGTTATTTATAATACACATATCTGTAACACTATCTAAGATATCTTTACCAAATTTTTATCACATGTCTATAACACAATTATCTAGTTCCTAACATAGAATTTTAAATTTTCCAACAAATAAAAAAAGTTATATAATAATAATAATAAAAACATTTAAAAAAGTTTTTTTTAAATCATAACTTTTAGGCTTATTTGTTTACTTGTGTAAGGAATTATAAAAAGGTACAATTTAGAAAATAAAAAATGTATGAGTCTATCTTAATTACAACATAAGTTATGTGTATTAATAGCTAGCATTGTCGAAGATACACATTAGGAGTGCCCTAAGCACTTTTTCATTTTCCGGTTACGTGTATAAACTAAATATGTGAATATGAACTGACAAACCCAATGTGAGATTCTTTACATAGTGCAGGAGTTACTGTATGGTGAGCAATATCAGGATCATGGGTAATAGACCCATATACTATTAATGTCAATCTTTACGGACAAATGTTTAGAGAGTTTTGTATTACTGATCAAGAACGTCGAAACTTCAATTTTATTTTCATGTTATTTCAGTAAAACGGATCAACAAACCAAACAAGTCTTGAAACAAGGCAATTATTGCAACAGACATGTGATTTCGAGGTCTCGGGACATTGAATGGCTTCCCGTTCCCCAGACTTGACTGCTTCAAGTTTGTTATAGGGTTATTTAAACCAAACAACTTAAAGAAACTGAAAGCAGAAATGAGAAATGAGAATCAATTGGTATCAGATGAAACACTTGTATAAATTATGGATGCAGTGTTAGTTTGTAGTCGAACATGCATAAAGAATTCAATGAAGCTTACAATTTTCAAAAAAAAGCCAATGTTTCTTATTTTTCTGTATTTTCCTGTATTATAATCTAACTACTTAAATTTTTTAGCTAAACATCTAACCCGAATTAAATTTCACTAAATATAAATATGGTCACCAATTAGTTGTCACTCTGTATATACAGTTTCAGCAATAATGTTTACGCACACTTAAGTTACTGTAGTAAAGTTCTTGTTTTATAAGTTAACCTTTATTTTACATTAGTTCAATATAATATAGTATTGCTTTTTATTAACTTTTTAAAATGATTAAATTGAAATAAAGGAGTTGGAAAAGGCAGAGGAGATACATTTTATTTATTCAATCTTGTATGCAACTATTATTACGTTACTCTACTTTATAAAATTTTAAAGATGTGGATATAAATTTCAAGAGTCAAATACCAACAGATTTTTTTTCAAGAAAAATGATCTAGTAAATTTACTTAACAATCTTTATATGACTAGGAATCAATAAAAAGGGCTTCTCTATAAAAAAGTAAACTAAGCGTAGTTTTAGATTATCGATAAGACATTTGAAGTGTTATAAAATATATAAAATATATTAAACTATACTTATTGATTCTTTTTTGTTTCAACGCCGTTAAAGAAGTTGTTTCACCAAAACGAAATACATTTTATATCTATATAAATAAAAATATAAATGTGCGTTTGTTCAAAATCAAAAGTTTACAATTATTTTGATACATACTTTCATTTGAATACAAGCGTGTTTTTATATACTTTTTGAAAAACTGCAGCATCTATTGAACATAAAAACAATAAAAAATATACTCAATATTTAACAAAAATGTAAGCGCCATTACATATGTTTATTAGTTACAATAATAACAGTAGTCAGCTGTTTCCTATAGAGAAAACTATTCGATCGATTTCGAATAAATTTGCAACAAACATGTCAATTAGGTATGTGTAGATGCACGAAAAAGTTTTAGAAACATTTAGAAAAACAACCCCCTTTTTGGCAAAATATAATAACTAAATAATAATAAAAAATAATAACGGCTTAAACAACTTTTATCAAATTTGGCTTATTTGTAGCCCTTAATAATAACTGACTTTTGGGGGTTTTTTGGGCCAAAAATGGGGTTGTTTTTCAAAATTTGTCAAAACTTTTTTCGTGCATCTACACAGGCCTAATTGACATGTTTGGTGCAAATTTGTTCGAAATCGATATAATAGTTTGAATAATAATAATAATATTTATTAGTTACTCTCCTACTTTAATGTATCCACTCTCCTACTTGTGAGAAAGTATGTGCCAGTTTTTGGTAAAGTTTATTAAGATAGGTTTTTGTAAACAAAGACACCTGTTGAAGTAAAGCAACACACATTATCTTTAATAATGTTATAAAGAGGTAAAATTTGTTTGTCCATGTATGTAGGGAATAATCTCTGGAACTTCTGAACCAATTTAATTTTTATTTAAATAAAAAGCTACACTATCCCTGAGTAACAAAGCAATCAAAACTTGCGCTATGGAATTTAAAAATAAGAAAAAACTATGTTACATCATAATTAAAAATAAATAAGACATATTATAATTTAATAGTAGGCCTATGTATTGTTAATATATGGTAATTAATAGTGAGTAACCAATATGTTAATTTCAAAATATGAATCAATTATTTGTATTTCTAACTTTTTGGTTAGGTTTTTGATTAAGTGTAGACCTGTACCTAACTAGTTCTTTTAACCTTTATTATAACCTTGATAAAATATACGAAATAATTTTATTTGAACATTTAACATTATTTACCATCTTAGTATTGAGGTTATTATTAATCCTACACCTTTATTATAAACTAGGGGAGGCCCCTGCGAGCTTCGCACGCCAACCACCAATGGAACCTTCTAAAACATACGTTACGTTTTATTTATAATAAAGTTGTAGTATTAATAATAAACTCAAAACTAAGATGGTAAATAATGTTAAATGTTCAAACCAAATTATTTCTTATATTTTATAACAGCAGTTAATAATAGTTAAAAGAAGCAGCAAAGCTCAGGTCTACACTTTAAAACCCTAACCTAAAAGCTAGAAATACAAAAATAATTAATTGCTTCAAATTTTGAAATCAGCTGTTAATGGAAATATTGAAGCAAACATCTATATTATCTGTTATTTTATTCAATTGGTTGCTATGGTAATAAATGTAAATACATGTGTTGGTTAATCATTCCAGGCCTAACCTAAGATTTTTTCCGACTAAATTTACAAATATTAAAATAAAAAAAGGTTTTTACCGAAATAAATTATAGCCTATAGTAACCTCAGGGATAGTGTAGCTTTTTATTAGTAATACTATTTTTTCAATCGGTTCAGTAGTGCCAGAGATTATCCCCTACATACAAACAAACAAACAAACAAACTTTACCTCTTTATAATATTAGTATAGAATATAGATGTGCTCAAAGTGGAAAAATGAAGAAATTTAAATAATCTAAGAAATCTTTCCCGCCCAAAAGATGCTTCCAAAATACAAAAATTTTTCGTAGATATACTTTTTATTAAAGATAAAGATGTAATTTTAACCTTTAAATACTAATTTTAAAATACTGATCCAAACTCTTCAAGCATATTAAAATTAGTTACGTATTATAATTTACTAACCCAATATGTTAACTGCCTGTCTTATTAAAGTTATTGAAATATACAGTTAAAATCAAATCCCAAATAGTAAATATAAATTCGCCTTCTTCTAACTTCTTAATTTTAAGAAAAAAGAGAATTTAAGTAATTCTGAAAATATAACGAACAGTGAATTAAATTGAATAGTTAAATATGGAAATTTTACTAATAAACCAACCATCGTTAACTCTAATCAGAAAATAGGCAACGCTATTGAGGCGCTAAAAGGCCGTTCTAGATATATAATTAAACTGTTTTAAATAATTAGTAGAAACAAATTAATAACATTTCTGTAATTATAAAACTTTCTGTTCTTTATAAGAAAAATGTGTCCCAATTATTAATTTACGCTCCAAACCTCATCTTCGTATGATTTTTTTATTTCCTTATCCTCTATTTAACAAATACGAATTTTGTAAACAGTCGAGTGTTTCTTTTGGGATCAGAACTAATCGTACCTCCTATGTATGTAAACACACAATGTTTTGTTGATCTATGGTCGCTTCGAAAGAAATGTGCTGCTCTCACTGTCTAGATATTTAAAACAACTACTCATGATTTTGTTTATCATTATCTGGATTCTCTAGATATCAAGTTGTATAATGTTCTAAAGTTAACAGTAGAGTGATGCTTATTTTGCCTGTCAGGACACAGTTTACTTATAATGGAATACCTCCAGCTTCTACTGTACATCTACTATACATCAGAACTTTTATAATTCTCAAGAACTAAATTCTGTAGATTCAATAAGTGTTCTTGAATCCATGCAATATCCAGGTGTCTTAAAAGTATGCTCCCCCCTCCCCATTTAACTTTTGTGTTTGTTAAAACAAACAAATATAATTTGGAGAACGATACTAACTTAACCCAAAGTATCTTTTCAAGCAATCGGAAATTTTGAGTGTCCCATAAAAATGGGGGATTTTGGGGGAAACTCAAAATTTTTAAATGGGAAGTATGGTCATGTGATACTTCATTTTAAAGCTATTTAAGACTAGAAAAATGACATAAAGAAAATAAAAATCAGACAACCCAAAACAAAATGGTGGCCCTAAACGTGTTGAAATAAAGCGACATAAAGTTCCTAATATCTCGAAAAGGAAAGTTTTTAGAAAAAATTTCTAGAGACAAAAAATGTTTATTTCAAAGTGCTTGACCTAAACTATTGCTTTCAAATCGATTTTGTAAATTTTAAGTCGACTCCTACATCTTAGAAAATTTTGTACAAAACAAAATCTACGAAATCAATTTGAAAGCAATTTGTTAGGTCAAGCACTTTGAAATAAACATTTTTTGTCTCTTGAAATTTTTTCTAAAACTCTTCCTTTTCGAGATATTAGCAACTTTACGTCGATTTATTTCAACAAATTTAGGGCCGCCATTTTGTTTTGGATGGTCCGATTTTTATTTTCTTTATGTCATTTTCCTAGTCTTAATTAAATAGACCTTTAAAATGAGGTATCACAACCATACTTCATATTTAAAATTTTGAGTTGCCCCCAAAATCCCCCATTTTTAGGGGACACTCAACATTTCCGATTGCTTCAAAAGATACTTTGGGCAAAGTTAGTATCGTTCCCCAAAGGATATTTGTTTGTTTTAACAAACACAAAAGTTAAAGGGGGGGGG
Organism: Philaenus spumarius; assembly: GCA_018207615.1. Lineage (NCBI taxonomy): Eukaryota > Metazoa > Arthropoda > Insecta > Hemiptera > Aphrophoridae > Philaenus > Philaenus spumarius. The sequence goes on from JAGFPH010001712.1 coordinate 59,085, forward strand.
GGACTTTTAAGACACCTGTTATGTATTCCGCGAACCCTTTGGTTAAGGATATTCTTTCTTCCACGCACAGATTTTGGCTGCGAGGTGGTGGGGTGTCGTTCAGTTTCAATGTATACAGGCATGGGTGCACTGGTGCCGGAACCCACTGGAACGCCGTTCCAGTACTGATTTTTGAAGTTTTTTTACTCAACGTTTTGAAATAATATTCACAATACACGGCAGTGCTTTAAATTTTTACGATACCAGATCAAGACAACCGAAACCAATCAAAAGAGTTTAGGCGTAATCCATTTGATAAATATTGTAATTTATAAACACGAAAATATTCTTTATCAAAATGTTTAATAATTTAAATGAAACAACCATCAAGTTAAGGTTTTCAAATATTCCATCAATAAATATGTTTTTGAATTTTACAAGTGTTTAGTTGGTTATAACATTAAATAGCTACCTACATAGTAAGTGTATTGCTCTTCGGAAAGTAAGTATATTATCAGCACTTTTAATTGACAAAAAATCTCTTGAAATAGGGTTTTTTTAAGTGAAAATATCAAACATTTTCCAAGGACCCCGCTTTTGTGGGGATATTCGCCTTCGTCGTCTTGAAGGCCGCAGTTCAGGCACTGCAAAAATTTCGAGAGCACCCCTGAATTCAGGGGCAGAATTAAATGTTTAATTAGAAGGTGGGAAGAATAGAGCGTAGTGGTACAGAATAAGCTCTGAAAGAATAAAGTTATAGTTCTTCCCTGAATATATTCAAATCGTTACAGCCGTCGAGAGGAAGTGATGGCCAAGTCGACCTTTCCATACCAACCCATGGGTTTCTGACCCGTCACTTTATCCATACAGTTCTAAATTTCCATCAAGGACCTTCTTTGGGCGCGTGACAAATTAAAGCATTTCCGTACTCTCATCTCTGTTTCGCCTACAAAATGTAATTCATCGTTGCTGAGTCGTGATACCAAGACCATTTATACCAAGTTAGCGTTTTTGCATAGTTTAGATGTGATTGGTAAAATTTAAATATAGTTGTTTTGTCCAGTTTATCTATTGTATTTTCTAGGCTAGTTTTATTAGTGTGTTGAAAACAACTGTTGAACTTTTGTTTTTTTGTGTTCCAATTGTTTAATTTATGAGCAATAATTGCATGCTCGTGTTTTCCAGTCAATGATGACAACTCAGATTGTTCGCCTTTAATTTTGTTTACAAACAATTAGTTACTAAATTAATATAATAGGACAGGAACCGGTGGCAACAACATGATTTTAGTGAATCTTTATGCAAATTTCAATTTGTTTATTGTTTCGTGTTCCATGAAACATTCAACCTAATACACCAGTAATACACAATATCGTCTCTACGCCTTATCAGAGATGTTGTAATTCTATAAAACCCCCTAATGGTTCTGCAGCAAAATTATTGTCATATTGTTCAACCTTATTAACTCCTTTAGATGATTTATTTAAATCTTATTTGTACACGTATCTTGTAAAACTAACTTGATTGTGATTATTTTTTGTTTATAATAATAGTTGACCGCAAAGGATCTTTCTGAATATTTTGTTAACGATAAACACATTGCCTTGAAAAGGCCAGGAATATAAATTTAATACAATATTGCATATAATTGTTCTTACATCATTACAGATGTAAAAAGCAACATGGAAAAGTAAAGTTGTAAGTAAATGTGGATAAACTTCAAGCATAAAATACTTAAGGAAATATTGTTCCTTTTTATGATATTAGTATCGTAAATTTGCTTAACAATCTTCATACGAGTTGAGAGCAGTAATAAATTTGTATCTTTAAATATAAACCACTTTCGTTGTACATGAGTAGGTTATTGACAAGATATTTGAATTGTTGTTTGACGAAAACTTGATTAATATATGACTAAAGCTGTTTAGATTAGACAGTTGGTATTTATGCCGAGACACTTCATCAAGCATTCAAAAGTCCTTCCTCAGTAACAAGTTCTTAACATTGTTTCTCACATGGATTTGGAGGTAGGTAAAATTAACAAAATTTTAGTTTTCCGTAGACATTGCGGCCTGGACTTACACACAAGGGATAAATGATTCCTTAAATGAAATCTCTTTATCCTTTGTTGAGCCATCAATACCTTTTTATAACAATTATTTATTTGTTAAAAAGGTATAAATTCGTTATTTTTCATAAGATAATCATTAGGCTATTTAGCTACTTGAATTCATATTTTATTGATGAACAGTCAGCAGATTTTATTAAAAAGCGATATTATTATAACTATGGCAACTATTTTAACACAATAATATAGTCGGATTTTTTTTAAATTGCTGCCGTTTTATTTCTAGGTGTTCGTTTTAACATATATTATAAAAATAAAATCAAATAAATGATTTTACCATATTGTCAAATGTTCTTAAAAACAAACTAACGCCTGGATGAGAAGCATTGATTTGATTTTCCTAACCTAAAACACATTAATTAATTTAATTCAATAAAGAATCCTTAGAGAGTATACCAAGTACACAATATTATAAAAGAAATAATAAGATTATTCTAAGATAGTTATTTGAGACAAAATACTGTATAAAATTTCCATATTTTAAGTACATTTTCCTAAATATACATTGCCCAATAAAAACTCTTTACAAATTATTAAAAATCATGCGCAGGTTTGTTGCGTAAATTAGTAAATTATTCCTGTTTAAGGACAAAGTTCTGCATAAAATGAAGACTTAGTTAATTATTTAGCTTAAAATCGAGCGAGGACATGGTTGGCGAAGCACTCAGAAGAGTCCATAAATGTATTTTTAATTACATTTCTTATACACAATTTATTTACTAATTGCTATAAATAATGAAAAAGGATGGAGAAACATTTATAAATTTAAAATGATATTTTAATAAAATTATCTTACAACTTAATTACTTTTTAAACAATAGTGAAGGTAAAATATCAGTTTTGAGTTCTTTCTCGACGTCTCCTTATATTAGAGCAAACGCAATAAATATTCGTTTCTTGTGACTATGTGTTATACCATTCGACTCATGTGAAAGAGATCGTATGCTAAACTAAACCTACTATGACATTCCATTTTCTGTACGCCTATGTCAATCTTCTACTCCATAACAGTTCATCGTAAAACGTGCTGATAGAAAACCTGTTCCTTGTTTCTTCGTTATTTAACAGTTTTAGAATATTATATTCACATGACAATATGTAAGATGGTTTTTTTAAAATGTTTAACCTTTGTTTAAAAGCCAGAAAACAAGTTCTTCATATTCACTTTCTTGTCAGTCAGTTTTTGTAGAAATATATGGTGAGATAATTCTGAAGTACTTACTGATAATTTGTTGATTTGACCATTTACCAGTTCGAAAATATTTTAACTAAATCAGGTCACAGGCTGTTTCGAAAAATTCTTCTTCTTTCTTCTTTGGGCTTGCTTTATAGTAAAGGAAAATGTCTTGTCCAAGAAGTCTAGCAATTAGTAAATTTAATTCAATTTAATGACTAATACTAACACAAATGGCCAACCTACATTAGCAAGTACTGGTTTAGAGATTAAGTATTATAAATAATTAGCCAAAATGGTTTCATTAAATATTTGTAATAATAGAACTTTCTATACATTATAAGAACATGAGATAAAAAATTATCATAAAAGTTCAACTGCTGGAGAAGGGTAGATGTAAAACTCATAATTTAATGTTTGCCAATACTTTCCTAGTAGTAGTTGGAGCAATATAATAACAACAACAAAATCTTCTCAAAACAGGAAAATTATATTTTAAACTATTTGGAGCCCTTAAACTCGAACTATTTAACTATTTTAAACCATTACTCACAACAGAATTTGTTTAGTAGGTACTATAAATGTTATATAGTATTAAATAGTAATTTTAAATTATCTTATTTGTTTTGTCATGTGACTTCTTGCCGAATTATTTAATACATGTTTAGGAGTTGTAACTGTCGTTAAATATCAACAATAGCGTTGCGACAAGATCGTTTCACATTAAAACAGATAAATGTGTGCGGTCGTGGGACCCCCGTCAGGAACGAAGTTCATCACGCCTTTTCTTCAATTTTCTTTTACCAGCCTTAACTGCAACGTACACACATAATTTTAATCTTTCAATTGCCGTTTATTATAAGATTATTTTTTATACGAATATTTACTGTTTCCATGCGTTTAATGTTATTATAATAAAGGTGTAGAATTAATTATAACATCAAAGCTAAGATGGTAAACACGGTTAAATGTCCATTCATTTTAAATACATTCAATAAACATAAAATTTTGGTTCATCAGTCTAGGCCTAACCTAAAATTATTGTGTTTATGTTTAATTTATTTTACCTGTCTTAACGGCAACATACATACAATAATTTTACGTTAGGCCTAGATTTAAAATTACTTTCTAGACCTAACCTAAAATTAGTGTATGTATGTTGCCGTTAAGGCAGGTAAAATAAAAGAAAATATACATAATTTTAGGTTATGCCTAGACTGATGAACGAACATTTTATGTTTATTGAATGTATTTCAGCGCTTGACGATCATACCTGAACTACGCCGGACGGAACCGATCATCTCTTAATTTAAATTGATGATCCAAAACAAATGTTTTTTAATATATTTACATTCATTGCCGTAACAACCAATTTTGTAACGCTTTTTCGTTTTCGTATTTTATATTTGTCATTGCCATAGCAACCAATTAATAATACTTTTTGTTACGCATTACATTTTCTATTTAACTCCAACCGCAACCTGTGTTAAGGAACTTCGTTCCAAAAAAACAAGATAATGCAGTATGCAAAACTATACACAAAACGCGACTATCAAGGGAAAGGTGGGCAGCTTGACATAGACGATGTTGAACTCCCGAGATGAGCTAGTGATTTGTATCTTTCTTTGTCTTATTTAAAAGGTTAACAGAAGTGTCAAATATTTTGTTTAGTTCTGATGGCGGATATACGGTTGCAAAACATTTCTTAAATATACGAAAAGAAATCACAAAGGAACTAATAAGGCAATATTTATTATTAACTAATTAAGAGTGGCTTGTCAAAGATCAATCATTTGTTACGCAGCTCACGTATGAAATATGATTTTTGGATAAGTTGTTTTGTTTCACTTTGAACCTGCATACAAAATATCTTTTAAAAGTATTAAAGTTGTCTTGTGATAGGCTGCCTAATTCTTTTGCTAGATAAATATTAAACGCCAATTTTGTTGGTATAGAGAACGGAACATAATGGCGAATTCATATTCTGTATCTTTTACCGAGGGACTGAATGGAGCTAATGAATGGAAATGTCAAATGTTTGCTTTAGTAGAAGCGAAAAGGCTCCGAAATAAACAAGAAAATCTTCAGGCTCGTTCAAGTTCTACGTTTCATACCATTTATAAATCTTTGAATTTAAATAACAACTCATATCTAGATAAGGAAGTTTGGATAGTACGGAATGAAATAAAATGTAGAGCAGAGATGCTGTATTTGAGTTGCAGGCCTTGGGTGGAGGGGGTAAATTACAACTGTTCGCTCTGTAATTTGAAGGCTGAAGAAGATATTTTTCATTTTTTAGCGATTTGTCAATTCTCGGGAAAAAATTAGCAAACAATATTTTGGGAAATTGGAGTTGAGTTGAGAGGAATTACTTGAACATCTTGGGAAAATTGGAAGTATCTTGCTCGGTACGTGCAACAGGTGGGAGTTAATCCGTGAATTCAATTGTTAATGTTGTGAATTTGTATTTGTTTTCATGTCTTTGCTCTTCGCTCAACCATTTGTTAATATTTATGTTGCTGTTGGCAATCTCTTTGATTAATGTTTATATTGTTTTTAATCTTTTCCTAGTTTTCATACTTAATACATTTTTAGTTGTCGTCTTAATATACTATTTTCTGAATGAGGGGGTGTGTGTGGTTGTGTATGTATGGGTGTCAGGCTTAGGATAATTATTTCTTGTTGTTTTGTAATGTTTTGTTAGCGTTATGATAAAGTGTCTTGCATGTAACACATAGAGCTAGAGGTGATAAAGTAAGAAGGTTTGATGGTCTACTAACCGACAGACGATTAAAACAAACCATTGACTAACAAGCTTTCTAAAAAGAATGATTGTAAGATTTATTATGCAATAAAGCTTTATTATTATTATTATTATTATTAAGAGTGGCTTGGATATGGCAAACATCAGAGATAAAATATTATATAACCTTGATTACAAGGTGTTATTAATGCAGAAGTTCATTTTTTAAATATGAAGTCTGAGGTTTAGTGTTTTAATTGTTATGTTTAAACACACCGAGTTTATGTTATATCGTGATATTGAACCATTTTCATGATTTTATTTTTACTCGCAGCTTTTCATATTAACTATAATAATTACAGACTATAAAAGACTCAAGGCCGTCGCAGGGAAAACTTTTCGGCGGGGGGAGGGGGGGTCAGGTCAGGACCGGGGATTTGAATTTAAACCCTTTTAACACTTTCACTGCTAAGGACGCACATGTGAGCTTGACACTGAACACTGTGAGAAGCGGCCGACGCACAGTGCAATGCACACCAACCCCATATTGGGAGTATTTTCAATACACAATGTATTGCGTGCTTCGCACGCCAACCCCCGTATTAGGACTATTTTCATTACCCAATGCTTTGCGTGCTTCGCACCCCAACCCCCGTATTGGGAGAATTTTCAATACACAGAGCATTGTGTGCTTCGCACGCCAACCCCCTTATTGGGGGTGTTTTCAATGCACAATACATTGCGTGTTTTGTTAGAGTAAAGTATTTTTGTTGAACCTTTATAGTTTTCTTATTTAATAGATAAGATCAAGCTCACAAGAGAGTAAGGCTGTAACCTACCGAATCCATGTGTATTGTACGTTGTAGTTTAGTCAAGTAAATCTAAATATCAGTATGCATGCAATGCACAATGATGTAAAATATGTTGCTGGATCCTCTGTTGTGCACATTTTTAACATAGTATTATTTTTTACTGCTTAATTTCGGGATTTTGGGTCGGTTTTGACCCCCTCCCCCCTCCCCTTGCTACGGCTTTGAAAAGACTTAAAAGTTAATAATGTTTTAGGATTATCAAAGATAAATATTATTTTGAAGAGGATCGTAAGTCTAATAAATATACAGTATTGTATTCAAGTATTGCTTTATCAAACCGTAAACATAATGTACATAGTGTATGTACAACTTACAAAGTAACGTATTTACAGAAATGTACTTTTTGAGGAAAAGGTTCATAAATTTGCCTATAAACCATTACCCGACTACGAAGCAATAATAAGAGTTTATCTCACAAAAGTAAAAACTAATTACTAACGCTATCATTCGTGAACGATTACATTGAGTTAGGTCATCAACAAGAAGTTTAGATTGTTACAAATAAAGAAACATTGAGAGTAAGAAATACAAGTAGTAGTGTATTACTTCTCAATGGTTTTTACTCGGTTATAGTATTTAATATAAAATTGTAAACATAATGAAATAAATGTGTTTTTCTTTGGTTTATTTTTATAAAATAAGGAGTCATAATGGAGTACTATTGACAAATTTAAATTGTCACTAAAATGATAATACCAACTTATAGAATATCATGTTAAACTGTAATAAAGCTTATCAGTTTTAAAGTCTCTCATGAAAGTCAATTCACTAAAACTCGTACCTTGTAGCTAAGTATTACTTAAAATTCAATATTGTTCATCGATTATCAATCGACGCTTGCGCGATAGTCTCTATATGCAAAACTAAAGTTCTTACCATGACATTTCGTTTTCTGTCCGCATGTCTATACACCCCCCCCCCCCCCCCCACCCACCCACACCATCTATCATATAACCTACGAAGCCCTGATAGAAACCCTTGTGTTACTTGATCGTTAGAAAAGTTGTACTTAGTCATTATATTTTCTTTTTACTTATTTCCTAGTGGACCCGGCAATGCTTCGCTATTGCATGATTTTAGTATAATATATTATGTTATATCTGTTACAGCAAAATTAAACATAACCTACTTCAATAAAGTAAATTACAACATAAACAAACCATGTTATGATAATAAAACACGTGATGTTATAATCAGTTGATCTGTGCTATTCAGTTGGTCAGTAAAAACAATGTTAATCAATAGAAAATATTTTAAATTATTAAATGAAGGAATAGTAAAATTTTAAGGCAAATGGGCAAATATAGAGTTAATTACCTTTCATTTAACACAAACCGCATGTCAATCGGTCCAATAGAAGTCTCCAGATATCACTCGGAATAGGCTTACAAATTTTCCCCATGTTAAATTGCTATAAGAGATTTTAATTTCCGTTTTTAGAACATTTAGTGCAGCTGTAATTACTAAAATCAAAGTAAAATGGGCAAATATAGAGTTAATTACCTTTCATTTAACACAAACCGCTGTCAATCGGCCAAATAGAACTCGAGATCTCACTCGGATTACAAAAAATCTTTTCAAATTAATATATATATTTCACAAGACTTACGAAACGTATTTATAGTACTTTTACGGATAAAAATTAACCATATATTAAATTAACTAATAACTAATATATAAACAACTAATATATAAAACAAAACATATATCAAATTTAAAATTGACTGTAACACTTTCAAAAATGTTCCCTCTTACACACAATTGTATTCACTCATCCCTTCAAAAACCTATCCCAAAACTCTTTTACTTACAAACAACATCCTACAACCAAACGTGTAACTTTATAAGATTTTTTCTGGGTTTATTGATCTAGACAATCAGATAGTTGATTAAATTAAAAGGAAAAAATTTCTTAACAACTTTAGTAAAATTGTCTATAAATATAATCGAGCTTGATTTGTGAGAAATATTATTTCCAAAAGTGAAAAATAAAATCGAATACAATTCACACAAAAAAATACGTTTATTCTTCAAACGCATGTCAAAGACAAAGTCGTCATCTTCGGTGACAAATGAGCTACAAATAAACTAATAAACGTATTTTTGTGAGAATTGTGTTAAATTATTTTTACTTTTAGAAATAAAATTGTCTCATTTAAAGTTTTGAATAAAAATCATTTTCATTTCTAACTGAACGAAAATAGTACTTTTATAATTTTGTCAGATATTAAACAAAATATTTTTTTAATTTCTAAATTGTTTAAGTATTTTAGATATTCAGTGATTTAGCAATGGGAAAGTGTGAGTTCAGGTATTAGACAACAATTATATTGTGTTTAGTAATATACAAATATGAATATACAAAATTCTAAACAATGAAAGATACAGTGTACTATACAAGTATTAGAAAAGATCATCATTTATTACATTAATTCAACTTTAAAATAGACTTACCACTTGACTATATAAACCACTTAAATATCTTAATATTCTGGCCCCTTGTCTAACAAACTCAAATTACATTTATCTATCTATATAAATATAAAAGCCAAATCTACTGACTCACTGATCACGATTTCTCAAAAACTACTGAATGGATTATAACGAAATTTGGTATGTAGCTTCCTCTAGGGCCATAGGTGCTCACTAAGAAAGGTTTACAAAAATTCGAAATTTAAGAGGGATTTGAGGGTCAAAGTTACTAAAAAAACCACCGAACTAATTGGAATGAAATTTAGTATGTAGCTTCCTCTAGGACCCTAGGTGCTCTCTAAGAAAGCTTTAAACAAATTTGAAATTTTAGGAGAGGTTTAGGGGGGGTCAAAGTTACTAAAAATCCCCATAAGAAATACATAGTGTAATATATTTATTGATATAATATATTTTTTGTTAATATACATTTAACTTTGATTTATCTACCCGTGCAAAGTCGGATCGGGCAGCTAGTTTATTATATAAGTAAAATTTATAAAATTTGTTTAAAACAAAAATAAATAAATTGGCACACGTACGAATTATGTACAAAACACGTAGAGAGAATCTTATTTACAAAAATCGTTATGGTCAATCGCTTCTTAAATTCAGCGCGTGCTCCTTCAAATATAGCCTACATGGTGAATCTGTAATGCGTGGAGACAACTCAGGGGGTCAAAATAAAGAGCAACATATTATATGTTCGGAAACACTTCTTTTACCAGCTACATTTTACCTTTTTGTTTTTCATAAATAATTTCTCTAAAACGGCTATACCGTTTGCGTTAAAATTGTGCACGTTACTATTCAGTGTGAGTACATAGTTTGAAAAAATAAACTACGTCTTAAAATAATTCGTTTAAAAATTTGGTTCGTTCAAACATTTTAAATGAAAATAACTCAAACACAGTTAATTTTTATAAAAACCGTCAAGACTAAATTTGACAAAGGGTAGGCAACAATTAATTTGTATTTACCAATTAATTGAAGTTGGTCGCTCTTTTACTGCTCCGATAGGTTTGACAGTTATACAATTCGATATTAAATGAATCGGGCTAAACAAATTTACTCTTTTTTTAAAATACTTAATGTTTTGAGAGATTTTGAAAATTGTAAATGATCGTCGTTTTGAAACGGATTAATTGACAAGATGATTATTTTTTCAAACTAGGTCCTTTACATTGATGAGTAATTTGCGAAATTTCAACTCAGTCAGTCAAGGCGTTCTGAGATGTAAATTATTTAGTAAAAAACAAAATGGCGGTAAGCTGGACATATATATAAAGTTTTATTTATTTTGACTCATATGACACCATCTGAATTATCTCTCCATAAATACAGAAACAACCAGTAAAATCGTAATTTTGAAAAACATATGTTCCCTGGCTTTTAATTATTGAAGGCAATAGTTCCTAACTTAAACCCAAGGAATCACAAAACGGATCCAAATATTACCGCCCCATCCCATATCACCGTCCGGCGTTCTTCGTAAAATATGAGAGAAGATGACAGTCAACGTGTACGGTACATCGAAAGTAATCAGCTGATTTGTGTCGAGCAAAATGGGTTTCGAAAAGGAAGATCCACCAACCAACTGGTTTTGTTTTAATCGGTCATTCGAAATTCCTTTTTCCTGCGGCATACACTTGTCCCAGTTTTGTTTTTTCCTTTTTTTTTTTTTGTTACTTTTGAACATGGCTTAGTGAAGAGGAACTCTGACACATTACAGTTTTTTGCGGTATTCATGAGACAATCTCAGCATTTATACAAAACTTCCTACCCATCGATAGTTTACCATGAGTCTTGAAGCTAATTGTAAGATCTATTTTATTTAGAGAATGCAGATGTGCACCTCATTGCAGTGTGGTTAGCGTAACTTCGTTTGCTGTTGCAATTAACAGCGTTGCCGCTAACGTACCGTTCCCTGTTCATTGTTCTATTTTCGTTGACGATTTCGCCATACATATGGGCTACTCGAAATATCGTAACCACAGAAAGAACACTCCAATAAACTTCAACCGTGTACCAAATATCCCGGATTTACGTTTTCTGCTGATAAAACCCTTTGTGATGCCGTTAATTTTGTCGTAGACAATAATAAAGCCCTAGTTTATGTCTAAACAAAACTCAACCTCAATCCAATACTGCTACATTTACAGGTCGTACAATCGACTAAAAACTTTCTTATAAACCACATTTGACAAATTTGAAGTCAGGTTGTAACAAAATTTTAAATATAATACAGGTTTATATAAGTTCTCACTGTTTCAGGCAGATAGGACATGCATGCTGCGATTTTACTAGGCTCGAATTAATTATGGACAAGGCCGTAACCAGGAAAGCTTTTCGGGGTTGGGGGGGGGGCGGGTTAGGTCAGGACCGAGGATTTGAATTTAAACCCTTTTAACACGTTCCCTGCTAAGGACGCACGTATGAGCTTGACAATGAACACTATGAGAAGCGGCCGACGCACAGTGCATATTGGGAGTACTTTCAATACACAATGCATTGCGTGCTTCGCATGCTAACCCCCGTATTGGGAGAATTTTCATACACAGAGCATTGTGTGCTTCGCACGCCAACCCCCGTATTGGGAGAATGCATTGCGTGTTTTGTTAGAGTAAAATATTTTTGTTGAACCTTCATAGTTTTCTTATTTAATAGATCAGATCAAGCTCACAAGAGAGTAAGGCTGTAACCTACTGCATCATAGGTGTATTGTACTTTGTAGTTTAATCAAGTAAAAATCTAAATGTCAGTATGTATGCAATGCACAATGATGTAATGCATGTTGCTGGATCCTCTGTTGTGTTGTCTATTTTATAATTTTATTTGCATTTTTAAAACTAGTATTAATTTTTACTACTAAATTTCGGGATTTCATTGGGGGGGTTTGACCTCCTAACCCCCCCCCCTGACTACGGCCTTGACTATGGATCTATAAATTTATTCGTCAGCCAGGTAATTGGTTCTAAAGAAAATTGATTCCGTTTATAACACTGTTCATTAACTTGCTACTGGAGCTTTTCGTTCGAGTATAATTTGTAGTCTACTTGTTAAAACGGGTGAGCTATCAAATGCAACGGCTGACGTAGACATCATCCGCAACTGTTATAATATGTAAGTAGCTAAACCAATCCATCCCGTATATTAATATGATATTGTATTTTAAATTTACACTGAGATGTATAAATTCCGTCCGCAATCCACTGCATCTTTTAGAATCAAGGCTGCTCACACCCTTAATAAACTAGGTTTTATATTACCTTTTATATATGCAAATACAGCGTGTTTTATTCCACCACTAGCTACGCACGCCAACCCCCGATAGAACCTTCTAAAAACATATTTTATGATTTATTTATAATAAAGGTGTAGGATTAATAATAACCTCAACACTAAGATGGTAAGTAATGTTAAATGTTCAAATAAAATTATTTCGTATATTTTATAACAGCAGTTACTATAAAGGTTAAAAGAACCAGTAAGGTTCAGGTCTACACTTTATCAAAAACTAACCAGAAATTAAGAAATACAAATAATTGTTTTATATTTGAAATCAGCTTATTGGTTACTCACTAACAATTATCGTATATTATCAATAAATAGGCCTGCTATTAAATTATAATATGTCTTAATTATTTTTAATTATGATGTAACATAGTTTTTTCTTATTTTTAAATTCTATAACGCAAGTTTTTATTGGTTTGTGTGTGTTGTGACATGTGTTGGTTCAGTCTAGCTAGGCCTAACTTAAAATAATATTTTGTACTAAGCTGGACATCCGAATCAACTGTGTTATCTGTTATTTTATTCAATTGGTTGCTATGATAATAAATGTAAATACATTCAAGAAATATATGTGTTGGTTTATCAGTCCAGGCCTAACCTAAAATTATGTTTAATTTATTTCACCTGCCTTAACGGCAACCTACACACATAATTTATGTTTTTGTGCACATCTTTGCACAGTGCGTCTTAAATGATATAAGTTTCATTTTTCAATTGTCGTTTTGTAGTTTTTCATAATGTTGCTTATTTATTGGTATACAGCTGTGGGTTTAACGTCCATCTTGAGCCTGTGAATTTGTTCCGGCTAAATTTACAAATAAATATTGAAACAAAAAATGTTTTTATGAATATGAATTCTAGCCTCAGGGATAGTGAAGCTTTTTATTTTAAAAAATTCAACAGGTTCAGTAGTTTCCAGAGATTACCCCCTACATTCAGACAAACAAATTGTACCTCTTTATAATATTAGTATAGCTGATAGTGTGTGTTGTTTTTACTTCAACAGATGGCTTTGTTCACAAAAACCTATCTTAAAAGTTATAAATCCAAATAATTGTTTCAAGTTTGAAATCAGATGATAGAGGAAATATTATAGGAAACAGCTGACTACTGTTATTATTATAGTCAATAAGCATATGTAATGGCGCTTACATTTTGTTAAATATTGAGTATATTTTTGGTTGTTTTTATGTTCAATAGATGCTGCAGTTTTTCAAAAAGTATATGAAAACACGCTTGTATTCAAATGAAAGTTTGTGTCAAAATTTCAAAGCAATCGGTGAACAAACGCACATTTACATTTTTATTATATGGATGGTTGGTTCGAAGGTGTGAACCATTATGTTATTCCACCATTTTGTAAATGTCTCATTGACTAGCGATTTAAAAGCAAATACTAATAATGCTGTGTATGGCCCATCATTTCCACGGTTTTCTCTAAACTGGAAAACAGGCTCGGATTTTACATTGCATGATTATATTTAGTGGTTATGTTATCTTTTATTGATTTTCTTCTTTTAAATTGAAGAATTTTTTATAAATTACTTTCATTCAACAATGAGTTATTGTAAGCTCAATAAACTTACACCTATGGTTGGGACGATAAGAACTTTTCCTAATTTAGTTAATTTCGACAACACTTTGTCACTACTTTCATCTTGCATCTCAGCCTTGATACTAAACCTACAGTTTTACTAAGAGATATCGTTGTTATTACAGTGTTCTACCATAAAACTCAATTTAAAAAGTAATTCAAACTATGTTCATTACATTTAAGTTGTTTTTTCAGTTTCATAATTTGTTAAACTAAGTCGTTTTCCGTCAGATATAGTAGTTAGTTGAGCTAAATAGTTATAATCTAGTCACAATTTGTTAATAGAAATTGTTCTTCCTCTAACTTCATTGTTTCACTTTAAGTAAGAAGAGAAAAGTTGTCAGAAAATTGTAACTAGCAATGAAGTGTGAGTTTTAATTAAGTAGTTAATAAAGTAGTTTTCGAAATGAACTGTTTCATGGAATTAGTAGAAATAATTTGCTAACATTTCTTTTAATTATATACTTTTCTATGCATTATAAGTACAGAGGTCTTAATAATAAGATGAACAAATTACGAAAGTTGCTTGTGAGAGTGAGAAGTGAAATATATAATTTGATTTCGTTTAACTTCTATCTTAATAACAAAAAGGACCAATATAAAAAGAAATTTATATTATTTATATTTTGTCAAATGTAGTCAGTATTTGTTATTTACCTTTTATTTGGCTACATGTTTCACTGCCACAGGCAGCATCATCAGGCCAGCTATCTATGTACACTTAAACACTTATATATACACAACACATAAAGTTACACATATTTTCGTACATTTTTTGTACGCTTCACATAAATAAATAGGTTTGTTCAGATTTGCTACACTTAAGAGGTACCTCATTCTAATGTACTTCCTTCAAGACTGATTTGGAAAGATAAAGGTGCAGCTCTGTTCTATTCTTATCAGATTGTACCTTGTGCCCTACTAGATTTGCTTTGTCTCTTTGATTTTATGCTGTTGGCAAAATATTAGATCATAAAGGCAATTGGAAATATAATATAGATATTAGATCTTGACAAAATATAAATAATATATATATATAATAATATATGTAGTTCTAAGGCATATCAACAATGAATATGAATATAAAACGAAAAATATTCATTTCTTACTAGTATAAAGCACTACATTCGAAATTAAAGGTCTATGTAAAATCATTGTGTTCATTTAAAAAAAGTGGAATTACTTTACTGAAAATGGATGGATATTTACGTAAAAAGTTATACTGTATAATTAGCTTCTTTACAGCACCTGTGGAAGGATTGAGTGCTGTAAAGAAGCTTTTACACAAGTGATAAAGCGTACTCTGTTTTACCTAATACCATATACTGGTGTTCCAAACGTATCAAACCCCATCTGTGTTTTGAGCGATTTGA
>JAGFPH010001712.1:74720-103039 GCA_018207615.1 Philaenus spumarius
AAAAAATGTAATACCTAAACAATGTTTATATAGATGTTCCATGAACCATAAGTTAAGTATATCGTAGTAAGAATGCAGGCCTACGTCAATAAAGTAAGTAACTTTAGTGCATCATTGAAGGGACAGAAATATAAGAAAGAAAACATGTAAACATGTTGAACAGTTGGGATATTGAGGTTTACTGTTCTCATCATGCAAACAATAATCAGCCGATCTAAGCGTTACATCACTTTTTGTTATGCATTTTTAGAGCCAATACACAACTCCTTCAATAATACGTTTTAACATAAGAGATTAGGTAAAATAAGTAATTGTATTCAATTAACTTTCATTTACAACCTAATCTAACATATTTACTAAAATTAGGAGACACTGTTAACTCTATAAAACTTTCTAAATATTTTAGAATTGCTAATGTATTATATTCTTTAAAAGTTATTAATATATCACAGTTTGGTTTTATTAGAAAACAAAATTTTAAGTTTACTTTTATTGAATAAATAACTAATGAGCTTGACTTGTAAGAAAGTAACTTAGATAAAATAAAACCTGAACACAAAATCTCACAATAAATACGTTTACTAACCTCAAACGCGTAAACGTAATAATGTTAATAGACAACATAGTAAGAAAAATGAATTTCAAGAAAATCAAGGAATCAAGGTGCACTCTTGTGAGCAACAAGCCCCAACAACGATGGGTTAAAACAACGTTTGCCCCACCATTATGTAATGTTGTTAGAAAATCGTTAGCGAAATATGCAAATTTGAATGTAGCTTTGACGGCTGATAATAATCTTGGTAAGATGCTGGGTAATCCTAAAGACAAAATTCAAGAACACGACAAATCCGGAATTTACTGTATTAACTGCGAAATGTGTCCTAAAAAGTATATAGGTCAAACCATAAGAAGCATGAAGATACGAGGTAAAGAACACTTTTCTCATTTAAAATATAATAGGCCTGATAAATCTGCTATGGCTAAGCATTGTTTAGATGAAAATCATCATTTTAAAATAGAAAATTCTAAACTGTTAAAACATGTAACTAAACCCAACACATTGGACGCTTGGGAAACTTTTTATATTAACAAATACCGTAACATAATTGTGAATAATGAATTAGGTCCTTTACAGTATTCTTTATTAATGTAATAATGCTATGTTTTGTTAAATATTAATATTAGTTTAGCAATCTTATTTAAGTTATATTGTTAAGATATTTGATAAACGGTAGGCGGTGGTTAACGCCTTAGCATAGGTTATGACACGCCCCCTGTAGGGTACGCCCCTTCTGGTTAGGTATTTATACGGTGCGTTGTCACACTGTTAGATCAGTTATAGTTTGGTTACTGTAGCCCGTGCATCACTGAGGATGGCGACATTGTCGTTGAAACGCGTTTGAGGTTAGTAAACGTATTTATTGTGAGATTTTGTGTTCAGGTTTTATTTTATCTAAGTTACTTTTATTGGTTTAAAATAACCTTTCAGAATTACTCGTTTGATATAAACCCAACATTTTCAAACTCTCTTTAATTGTTGGAATATAAAAGGTGTGAGTGGGTAAACTTAAATTGTAACGTATTTGAGAAAATGTTGTTCCTTTTGAGGAACGAGAACTTTTAAATTTGCTTGGCAATTATACGACGAGGGAAATATAATACTGTTTTTTTCTTGAAATATAAACTAATTTCCGACCTCAACAACGATTGCGTCTGGTTCCGACATAAGTATGTTATCGGCAAGAAGTTTGGATACAAAATATAGGAACAACGGATATAAATAAGGAAAGGAAATATCAAGTGCAGCGCATTTCTTCCCGTTTAATTTTACTTTATTTAGAGAATTTATTTAACTGGAGCAAATGTAATACACGTTTCCATATACTTTGAACATAAAAGTTAAAATGTGCAAAGTTACTTGCTTATTTGTAGATACATTATTTGAACACTGTATTTCATAAGGAAATATTTATTGAACTAAAGCATGTTATTTAGTATACTAGACCCGTGGCATTGAGATGCGCAGTAGACTCGGAATTGATTCGAGTGGTGGGGGGTCAGAGGGGCTCAGTCTGTTGCCATGCTCT
Organism: Philaenus spumarius; assembly: GCA_018207615.1. Classification (NCBI taxonomy): domain Eukaryota; kingdom Metazoa; phylum Arthropoda; class Insecta; order Hemiptera; family Aphrophoridae; genus Philaenus; species Philaenus spumarius. The sequence goes on from JAGFPH010001712.1 coordinate 76,808, forward strand.
GAACGTAATACTTCGTCTGGAAGCGAATTATCAGGTGTCTTAAAAGTCCCACCTCCCTTCCCAGCCTTTAACTTTTGTGTTTGTTAAAACAAACAAATATCCTTTGGGGAACGATACTAACTTAGCCCAAAGTGTCTTTTGATGCAATCGGAAATTTTGAGTGTCCCCTAAAATTGGGGGATTTTGGGGGCTACTCAAATATTTAAATGGGAAGTATTCTGCCCTGCTAAGCGCAAAGAGGTTATCTGCAAGAAACAGAGAACTGAGAAATCAACATTGAAGTTTAAAGTGCTGTGTTTTGCACGTTTAATGGTTGCTTGATATATGTTTTTTTTAATATGTTTTATATGTTGTTTGGAAATAAATATAGCAGATACAACTAAATGATGGGGAAAAGTAATACCCTGTGTTAAGGGGAAATTGATTTTAGTATGAGACATACTAAGGTGTTTTGGTAGTAACTACAGCAGATACTCCAAATTATGCGTAGTATTTGTTGGTTACACCAAAATTACCTTCTGAAAATGGATAAGAAGATGAAGATATAGAAGATACGACAACTTAAAAAGGGAGATTTTTTAATATTTTTCTTGTAGATACGACCAAAATACCTTAGTATTTGGTGCAGAAAAACATCTAGAATCGCCTTTTAACAATAACTCAATTACGGGGAAAAATGTAGATACCCCCTTTCTGCTTAGCAGGGCAGTATGGTCATGTGACACCTCATTTTAAAGGTATATTTAAGACTAAGAAAATAACAAAAAGAAAATAAAAATCGGAGTACCCAAAACAAAATGGCGGCCCTAAACATGTTTAAATAAATCGACATAAAGCTGCTAATATCTCGAAAAGGAAGAGTTTTTAGAAAAAAAAATCAAGAGAAAAAAATGTTTATTTCAAAGTGCTTGACCTAAAATATTGCTTCCAATTCGATTTCGTAAATTTTAAGTCGACTCCTACATCTTAGAAAATTTTGTAAAAAATAAAATTATAAGAGCTTTAACAACATTTTCGTAATATCTTGTACACTGCATAATATTAATTGTTTTAAAAGCAGTTCCTTAAAACAAGCTCTTTCAAACGTTGAACACGACAGCCTCCCAAATTTGTAGTCAGACATTTGACAAACTAATTATTTTAGTAAACGTAAGTAAGGATGCTGTTTATAACTAAGTAAAATTTGATTGAACTACATTTATTATCTCTGTGAAATTTCACTATTACAGATAATCAAATATGTTTTGCTGTAAGTTTTTATAAATAATAAAATATTTTAAAAAATTAAATAATTAGAATCAAATCAAACAGTTTATTTGGAACATAGTTTTAACTATAACTAAAACCCGTTTATTCAAAGTTTGATTTTATTTATTGACTAGAGGAGAGCCCTGCGTGCTCCGCACGCCAACCCCCAACCTAACCTTCTAAAAACATATGTTATGTTTTATATACCGGGTGTCCCACGAAGAGGTCCCTATTTTTGAATTGATATGTCAGACGTATAGAGCGCGCTACAGACTTGAAATTCTACAGTCGTGACTAACACATAATATGTAAAAGAAATACCCCTGAGTATCAGTTAATTCTGACTGATCCAAACAAAATGGCGGAAAAACAAAAAAACAACAAAATCAGCAATCGTATTTTAAGGGTAAACCTACTTTTATTTAGAATAGGAACAGCTATAGCTGTTTAGACTATTTTAAATCTATCAGCTGACTGCGTGTATCCACAACAATGAACATATTTGGTAATAAACATTGGCATTTGTTATTAAGTCGCATTGTAAAGTGTCTTATGTACCATGCCGTTTTCAACTGAGCAAAAAGTGAAATGTTGTTCCTGGGCTATTGCCTTTGAAAATGATTATGAAGCAATAAGGTGTTTTAGGGAAAGGTACCCAGGTGTAGTTCCACCGTCAATGAAATCTATTCGTAAGTGGAAGACTATCCTACTAGAAACGGGGTCAATAAAAAAATAAAATACCTTAGATCCTCCAACATAGAAAATGAAGAAATCGTATGTGCTGCTTTCATGGAATCTCCAAATACGCCTAATTCAGTAAGAAAGATGGAATCTGCTACAGGGATACCGAAGTCATCTGTCCAAAGCTATGCCAAAAAGAACAAAATCAAACATTATAAAACTCATTTAGTTCACGGACTGCTTGAAGATGATCCTGACAGACGATTGGAATTTTGTTCGAAAATAATTGAAAAGACTGACGTAGATAGCAAATGGCATGAAGGAATCGTGTTTTCAGATGAAGCGACATTTTATCGAACAGGAACTGTAAACAGGCATAATTGTCATTACTATAACACAAAAAATCCACATATCTTACATGAAGAGAAATTAAAATCAACAGGTATAACAGTTTGGGCTGCTGTTACCAAGGATGGTGTTTTGTCGTATGACATATCCCGACAAACAATGACTGGAGAAAGGTATGCATCAGTTTTAAGCAATCACATAGTTTCTCATCTTTCTCAGCCTGAGATGAAAGGCGTTTTTTTTCAACAGGATGGAGCTCCTCCGCATTATGCTAATGTGGCCAAAGCAGTTTTGGACCAAAATCTTCCTAACCATTGGATAGGTCGTGGCAGCTTCATGGACTGGCCCCCAAGGTCTCCAGACTTGACTGTTTGTGACTTTTTTCTGTGGGGCTTTTTGAAGGAGAAGGTTTATTGTCATAACATTGCGACAGACGATGAACTAATGAGGTTGATCGAAGAGGAACTGTTGTTGATACCTCGAGAGTTGTTCTGCAAAGCGTATGACTGTTTTCTATTTCGTTGTCATCAGTGCAATGCGATCGATGGACATCAGTTTGAATAAGGTTTATGGATCAAATAGATTTCATTTATTTATGAGTTAGGCTACTTATATCTTCAATTCCCTAACGTTGTTTAGTGCTTAGTAACATCGTTAAAATTCAATAATTATGTTGTAACACTTAAGCAAATAAAACTATTTTAACGAAAAGGTACTATTTCTTTGATATCCCGCCATTTTGTCCTAATGTGTCAGAATTAACTGATACTCAGGTGTATTTCTTTTACATATGTGTATTTTAGTTGAGTTTCAGGTTTGTAGAGTGTTCGGTGCATCTAATGTAGATATTAATTCAAAAATAGGGACCTCTTCGTGGGACACCCGGTATATTTATAATAAAGGTGTAGGATTAATAATAACCTCAAAACTAAGGTGGTAAATAATGTTAAATGATCAAATCAAATTGTTTCTTATGTTTTTAACAGCAGTTATAATAATGGTTAAAAGGTAACTTTAAACTTTAAAGATAACTTTAAAACCGTAACCTAAAAGCTAGAAATACAAAAATAATTGCTTCAAATTTTGAAATAAGCTGTTAATGGAAATATTGGAGCAAACAACATCTATATTATCTGTTATTTTATTCAATTGGTTGCTATGATAATAAATGTAAATAAATGTGTTGGTTTATCATTCTATGCCTAACCTAAGAATATTTTGCTACTAAATTTACAAACATTGAAATAAAAAAAGGTTTTTATCGAAATGAATTATAGCCTATGTTACTCAGGGATAGTGTAGCTTTTTATTAGTAAAACTATTTTTTCAATCGGTTCAGTAGTGCCAGAGATTACCCCCTACATACAAACAAACAAACAACCTTTACCTCTTTATAATATTAGTATAGATAAAATGTATTCGTCTTTACTTTAAGCCAAGAAATAACTGAAGGTTCTGTAACAGCGCGCATCGTACAGAGAAAGTAATTCAAAGCCAATAACTAGGTTTGAACCTACTTAGCCTGTGTTGACTGAACTAGCGCCTTTAGCTCTCAGTTACTCTGCTTCATCTTTTCTAAAACTACATGAAATACTTATAAACCGCCTAACAAACTAACTTGTAACTCAAGTTAGATAGTTATGTTTTTTTTTCAAATTCGTTACTCATACATATAAATTAATTGATTCTTCGTGTAAAACCTGCTTTTATCCGTCATAGTTTTTATTGCGACGCGTTTCAGAATCGTAATCCCATCTTTAGGTGTTTACTCAGTTTGATGTCGTTAACTACAAAAAAAGCACATATATACAAATAAATATAAACATACACATAACGAGTTATATGTTGGTTGTGGACAATCTCGTAGATTGTGAGAGACTGGTAACTTCTTGGTTTGCGGATCTTGTGCATGGCATTATTTTATTAAAATCTTATAGTTCGTTGAACTTTAAAGATAATTGGTCATTTAATAAGCTTCTTGGGTTGATATTGAATTCTTTTACATTTCAAACTCTTTAATTTCATTAATGAACTTCCTTTTTATGAATGAAAGTGTGTTAAATTTATGTCCAAATCTGTGTACTTTCGCTTATTAGGTGCTGGGAAAAAATAAGAATTGCATTTCTTATCACGCAAGTTGTGGCTGGCCAAATGTTACTTTAACTATCTACCTCTCTGTCTGACGTAAAAGTGGCCACAGCCATTGCAGTAGTAGTGGATTTTGTGTCTTTACATATACGTGGTATGTAACATATTTGACGTTTCTGACGAAAAGACATCTAGTTTTTTTTCGAAATGTGATTAATTTTTAATTAAGATTGAAACTGTCCATGCTTAATAAAAGTAGCCTATACTGCGCAGGCTATTGAAGAAAAATATTAACGGAAACTATAAGTATTTACTTGGATTTAAATATAATTCAATTTTTTCAATTGCAGATATTAAAAAATATAATAAACTAAAATTAGCTGCAATATTAAAGATATAAAAAAAATATGACAATTACATCATGCAAATAAAAAATATCTAAACCTTAAATGCTTCTAACAAAAATATTGACATTGAATTGTGGAATGACATACTAGATGAATAAAACATGAACACTTGTTCTTCAAAATAATACGTTTAATTGTTCAAACGCGTTCCAACAATAATGTCGCCCTCTTCATTGTTGTACGTATTGCAACAATACTACATTTGACTAACTAAATGCATTATTTGTGAAAGTCTGTAATCAGGGTTTTCAGTGTTAAATAATTTGTATAAGCGATTGATTTGATTAATGAACTTACCCAATGTGAAAGAAAAATGTATATTCATAACTTTGTCTGACCTGAAACATAAAACAATACTGTTAAAACCAAGATAGTCTTAATAAATAACTTATCCTAATATCTAAAAATCATGAAAAATTAAGCGGAATTTCAATTTAACTGTTGCAACAATTTATTACATTATACAATTAATATTATATAACAGTACATTTCTCATAAATAACGTTTTTCTTTGGAAGACTAGCCTTTTTACCGTTAGAGCTCGCCCAAAAGGGGCCATATTTCCTATCTGTTAAATTTCCAATATAGAAAAAAAGTTTTGATCGCTCCACTATATAGTTTATTGTGGCAATTTTCTTTATACAAATGGCAAAGCCATTTCAATATTTTCAATATACTTTCAATATTTTAATTAATTTCAATCCTATAATTTATTACCTTATACAATTTATATGATATAAAAGCTTGTCCCGGGATTAACCAGTGTAAATAATTAATAATACAATATGTAACTTGATCTTGACACAGTATAAGAAATTATAAGAAAAGATGTTTTATGTATTTAATAAAATAAATTTACACAGGTAAATTGCGTGACAAGTTTATTTATATTGTACAAATTGTATTATAATGTAATGAATTGATTTAATAAAGTTTATTTTCATCTTTTTAGATTAATAAAATGGTTCCTTGTTTTTAAAAATGATTTTTTACTCGTAATTCGTCTTTCTGATAGGAAAGTCTTAAATTATTTCCTCTGAGCACAGGCATTCTTGAGATGAGAGGGTAAATTGGCATGAGGCGTGAGAGAAGGGCATGAGGGGCATCGAAAGATGTGTTAAAAACTTCAACTTTGGTGATGTCAAATTCCAAAGGAGTGGCCGATTCCAACCTCTTGCCATAATGAATAATTCGATCAAAGTAGGCAACGACATTCCCCCCGTTAATCCGACCACACTGTTCCAACGCATTAGTGTGGAAAAGAATTGTGATGAAGAACTCGAATTTTTCTTGTCGTACGATCTGGGCCCGTACTCCTTCTCCATATTTGAAAACGTTCTAAGAAAAGGAACCAAATCGGCTCTACATAAAGCATTTGCACTCGCACAATGAAGACTCGGGACAATCTTTGAGTCTGATATCCATAAACAATTTTATTCTGCTCTCCCGCTTTTGCAGCAAATAGCCTTCAATGTTGGTTTCATGTAAATAAATTTCAATTCATGCCTGGATAGTTTACAAAATCCACCATTCTTAAAATTTAAGCAAAACCAGTCCATCAATTACTTTCCTTACGGTCGGACATAGTGTCCAAGAATTTTCAGTACGTATTCCAAAAGGTGTTTGTACAAATCTTGAGCTAGCGTATCAGAAACAATCATACGAACCACGTCCAGCCCCTGGGTAAATAGCCTACAATTTTCGTTCATATAAATATACTAGGGGCTCCCCCTCTGCTCGCTTCACTCACTAACACCAGCGAAGCCAATGAAAACAGATTATTGTATATTTTGATATTTTCACGAAAATGACGATTGATCGGTGAACTATACATATCTAATGTAAGACAGACGTCGAAATAGACAAGACCATCAACAATAATTCGAATTCCAGCACGCTTTGTAATTTCACCATTTAATTTTTAACGTCAAAAAAATAATATGTAGGCCTACTACAAAAACAACAGTATGCTTATTTAAGGGATTAATTACAAGCAAATAATAAGAATATTTTTAATAAGGAACTAGGGGCTCTGCCCCTGGACGCTCCGCGTCCCAACCCCGGCTCGGCCTTCTGCCTCAGATGGCTGCTTCGCTTCACTCGCAGGTGGAAAATTCGATAAAGAATCTCGTTAATCTTTTGCTCGTTTGTACATAGGTGACCGAGCATAAATTAGCTGTTTTATTTGGCAGCTGACTCAAACTCATTAAACATTATCTCCATAAGATTAACATGGGAAATTTGAAGGATTGTATACCGGAGCTCCTTCTCGGGTGAATAGCGGCTGAACGGATGATAATATATAAGACTTGACATATCTGTGAATGATTATGTTCAGTTTTTGATCCAAATTAGCTGTTTTATATATAATAGGTTTGTAACAACCAATGTTTGAATTGAATTAAAATATAGTTAGCATTTTTCGTTCATTTTTGTTTGTGTTTGTTTTTAGTTTGTCAATGTAACCTCAAAAAGGTAATACTACATTTGATACTGATTTGATCCAAATCAGTTGTTGATCAAAATCAGCTGTTTTAAGCTTTTCATACGAACAGCTGTTTTTGTGTCCCTGATAAAATCAATAGAAATCTTTCTTCCATAAGATTAACATTGAAACTTTGAGGGCCACTGGGGCGTAGCCCTAATGTCCTAGGACTTCGGTAAATGGCCTAAAACCTTCCCAGGGTTAACCTGTGTTACTATGCAAAATTTCAAAGCAATCGGATGGACGGTATACGAACGCAAAGTGGACAAAGAACCAAAAAAAAAACCCCATAAGGAATACACAGCAAAAATTTGCATTTGATTATAACGTTTGTAAGGCGAAAGATACATGATTTGTAATGCTTGATGGCAAATCTGGGCGTGCATACCTTTAATTTAAGACCTCAATTATGAAAATCGGTCGGGTAGAAGAGCCGAACGGACTCGGAAAAGAAAAACAGAATTTTTTTAATATATAAGATTTGAGATTCCTTCTTCAAGGGATTTGAGGTTTTTTCTTTAATATAAATTTAAAAAATTTGGCGGCACACTTTAAGAATTTCGCGGACACAAAAATGGTTAGTCTTCCAAAGAAAAACGTTATTTATGAGAAATGTACTGTTATATAATATAAATTGTGTAATGTAATAAATTGTTGCAACAATTAAGTACCACAGCAAGGGCGATTTCCGCGTAAACGGTGAATTTCACTAGATATGGAAATATGGCCCCTTTTGGGCGCGCTCTAGCGGCGAAACGGTAAATCTTACAAAAAACGTTTTGTATACGAAATGTAGGCAATTTTGTCTAGAATGGGTTTGTCGAAAAAACGCTTTCTTTTTTAGATATAGGCCGAAAACTGAAAAAAGTGCCACAATTTTGTCAAAAAGTGCCCAAAAAACAAGGTTCCGGGCAAAGTTTTTGCCACCAAACTTCAAATTCGTGTTCAGCGACCCAAAAAACATAAAGGGTGAGAAAATCAAAACTATAGCAAAACTTGTTTCTGAGGCCCCATATTTTTGCTAATATGCCTAGCCTACTTGGCAGACTCCTGTGCAACACTTGCGCAATGTAAGAAAAAGCACTGATAGGATAGGATATTGTTGGCTGAAATCATCTTTGTCCTACTAAACAAACCTGTTCCCCGACTAAAACCGAGGACCTTAATATTTGTCCAGTTGGGTAATCTAAACCTTCGTTTACAAAGCCACCATTTGCGAAATGTAATGAGGGTTTGTATTTTAGTACAACTTGTGTATACTTAAATTCGCATGACTTCCAAACTTCAAATATGGTTAGTAGTGAACAGGCAGATAGATTTTTAAAACTAAATGCAGGCGATTGTTTATAAATAGTTTCGTGATGTTCAACACTCCAATTCTGCTCCAATTGCGAATTAAAATTGATTATTTAAACATAAAACAAATCAGGTAAAAACATTTTTTATATTTTAAAGTTACTTAGAATAACTGAAGTTCACGTTTAAGTTCAAGTTTAAGTGAAATTTAAAATTATTTCAGCCCTACTTTTGAATTTATTAATATTTGGTCAATAAAAAAAACACAAAATATACATTTTACTAAAAATTTAGTCAAATGAAATGATATAAACGTACTGCTTTCCAAATCCGACAGAATTATTTATAATACTGGTGAATGTGTATAATATTATGTTTCTGGCGTAATAAATTGACACGAAAATTATATGTTTCATCTAATTTCAAAACAATAGTGTTAAATTAAAAAAAGTGTAACTTTAAACTCACAAATTGAGAACAAAAATAAACCCTGACCTCAGTTTTTTTTAATTGTGTACATCTTTCAAACTTGAGAGCGAAACAATGAATTGTTTTCAACTTTGGTTGATAATTGGTCAAGTAAGAAAATTGACGCTCAATTTACGTAGTTTATGTTACACATGCAGTTTTTGTTATTTTATTAAATTAGTTTTACTTCTCAAATTTAAATGATCATTATTTTTTTTGGCACAAGTGTGCTCAGTTGAACTTAATGGAGCCGATCAAAGTGAACTTGGCGGAGAAACGGGACAAGGCGGCGACTCCCGTGGTTTCTATATTCAGATAGAGTTGTATGACGACTGGCTGTCTGTAGCATCGATTATGATGTTGCTAATCTGTGATTACATTTTAGTAAACTAGTTGGGTGAAGATTTTCTGAACAAATAAATACACGATGGCCCTGATATGCGTACAAGCAAATACTACTAAGCAAAAGCAAATGCTTCTTCAGCAAATGTTTTAAGAATAAGTTATGATTGCAATTACTATTATGAATACAAATTTCAAACATCTGACAACTAATGCTTGCAGCTTTTAATTAATGGCTTGCTATGGCTATTGACAGATGTTATTGATTGTATAGGTTACTAGGGGAAACCCCTGCGCGCTTCGCACGCCACCCCGTTGGACCCTTTTACACACATGTTATGTTTTCTGTATAATCATATTAATAAGGTGTAGGATTAATAATAACCACAAGCTAAGATGGTACATAATGTTAAATGTTCAATTCAAATTGTTTCGTATATTTTATAACAGCAGTTATAATAAAATAAAGGTTAAAAGGTCCAGCGCAAGACTCAGGTCTACACTTTAATAAGAACCTAACCTAAAAGTTAGAAAATCAAATAATTGCTTCAAAGTTTGAAATCAGCTGTTAATAGAAATAATATTAGAGCAAACAGCGGTTTTTTTTTATTCCATTGGTTGCTATGGAATGGCCTGGACCTAGGCCTAACCTAACAATTTTGTCCGACTAAATTTACAAATATTGAAATAAAAAATGGTTTTATCGAAATTGACTATAGCCTATGTTACTCAGGGATAGTGTAGCTTTTTATTAGTAAACTATTTTTTCAATCGGTTCAGTAGTGCCAGAGATTACCCCCTACATACAAACAAACAAACAAACTTTACCTCTTTATAATATTAGTATAGATAAAATGTATTCGTCTTTTAGCCCAGTCGGTATAGGTTACAACTACCAGTAATTTGCAATACGGCTGATTTTTTTTTTTTAAAGTACATTAAAGTATGTAGATTAACATAAAAAAAGTTTACCAGTCTATCAATTTCCCAAAGTCGAAAAAAAAATCGTTTATCTTTTTTTTCGATTATCTTTAATGTTTCGAGCTGGGATGAAGATAGAGGAAAATAAAAAATACCACAGTGTAGGGGAGGTATTTTTCAACAAAAAAGGTCATATGTATTTATTTCGTCCGAGCAATGGTTTGTCTGGAAAAAGTTCGATAATGCAGGTATGTATTTTGCAGCAGGGGAAATCACTAAAAGGGGACATCTTATTCATATATGAAGCGTCGGCTCATTCTAAATTGGCCGAATTTTAATATATCGAATTGAAACTTGACATAGGAGTTAAAATATATATTTTAAACATTTATGCTGAGTCTCAGCTTGTTATCTTGAAAATGACCCGATCTAGGAGTCGATTTCGATTATCGATTTTAGGAGTACCGGACCCACGAACTAATTTCAATCTATTCCAGTTTCGTCAATTTTTAGAATATCAACACCAAATTTGTTTTACAAGTTGAGTACACCAGTATAGATATTCTTAGTAAGTATGAACGATTTTTTTCTTCTTATTTTTAAAAACGAGGAGCTTGAAAATAGTCTTCTGTTTTACCTATCTCGTTTTAACTATAACACTTTTGGATTCAACGACTCCATTTTCGACATTTTTGAACATATCGATTTAAAAATTGGTACAGAAGTTAAAAATACAATTGTTTTTTGCTATAATTATTTTAAAAACTATATTTTTAAAAAATGACTAATCTGCAGCTGATCAACTTAAGCGTTTTGATGAAAAATCTAAAAAGGTCTAAAATTATACTTTTTTAATTTACTTGTGCTTTTAAAAGTAAATAATGAAAAGGGTTTATACTCCTTGAACTTGTTTGAATATAAATATTTAACTTGTAAAAAATCTTTCATGTGGATATTCCAAAAGTTGACGAAACTGGAATAGATTTAAATTAGTTCGTGTATCAGGTACTCCTAAAATCGAGAAAACCATTAATAAGTCAAGTGGCTCTAGATCGGGTAATTTTCAATATAACAAGCTGAGACTCAGCATAAATGTTTAAAATATATATTTTAACTCCTATACCAAGTTCCAATTCGATATATTAAAATTCAGTCAATTTAGAATGAGCCAACGCTTAATATATGAATAAGATGTTCCCTTTTAGTGATTTCCCCTGCTGCAAAATACATACCTGCATTATCGAATTTTTTCCAGTCAAACCATTGCTCGGACGAAATAAATACATATGACCTTTTATGTTGAAAAATACCTCCCCTACACGGTGGTATTTTTTATTTTCCTCTATCTTCATCCCAGCTCGAAACATTAAAGATAATCGAAAAAAAAATGATAATCGATTTTTTTTCGACTTTGGGAAATCGATAGACTGGTAAACTTTTTTTTATGTTAATCTACGTACTTTAATGTACTTATAAAAAAATATTCAGCCGTATTGCAAATTACTGGTACTTTTGGTCTAAATTGACCTTTATCGACTGGCCTATTTACTTTAAGCCAAGAAATAACTGAAGGTTTTGTAACAGCGCGCAGCGTACAGAGAATCGGTTCATTAGTTCCAGAGATTACCCCCTACATACAAAAAAAAACTTATCTCTTTATAATATTAGTATAGATTAGTTATAAGCACAAAAAATAATACACTTATAATTGAAGTTTTAATTTATTGGATTTTTGTGCTTAAACAGTCTATTGAAAACAACTTTTAAACTTCTATGGATTATTTAAACTTTTAAAAGCAGTACTGTATTTACAAATAAACCAAGAGATAATTTTTATATTTCAAGTTATGCAGTTAATTTTTAAATATTTCTAACTTTCTTAATATACATAAATTTCCAGCTCAGCTTTTATAATTATATAGGTGATGACAGTTATTTGTTCCACTGAATTGTAGGTGAACTTTGGTGTAGTATTCAATTACCTGCAATTCACATAAATAGTAGGAGTAGGATTATAATCACATCTCCATTACAATAATTTAACAATGTTATAATAGAATTCAATATTGAGCTTGACTTGTGAGAAGATATACTTGATAGAGTAAACCTTGAACACAAAATCTCACAACTAATACGTTTATTAACTCAAACGCGTTTCAACGACAAAGTCGCCATCTTCAGTGATGCACGAGCTACAATAGTCAAACTATAACCTAATAGTCTAACCTAACAGTGTTTCCTGTCCCGTAGGGGCATAATGAAACTGCTCCGACATTTTGGGTACTTTTTAAACGATTAAACTGCCCCGCTCATTAAAGAGGATAGGAAGGGTCGCCTCGCAAGACTAGAAATGCTTAAATTGCCCCGAGCGCCCGGCCAGGTAGTCCCTACGGGACTGGGGAAAAACGGGAATTATTTTTGTCCCTGCGTCCTTTCAGTGACTGCAGTCTTCTAAAACCAAACCAACCTAACCTTACCTAACCCAATCTAACCTAATATTTATTGGTATGCGTTCCAATCAGTTAGTATGCTACAGCAAGGGGCTATGAAACTATTCGGAGGGATATATCTCGTACCTGTGTCAGGTAGAAAGTTGGAAGTTCAGGCAATCCTTCTTGATACTCTTTAATGAGCGGGGCAGTTTCATCATTTCAAACGTACCTAAAATATCGGGGCAGTTTACATTAATCGCTTAACCACTGAAAGTTATACGTATCAGAACGACATAATTGTGCATAAGAATTTATTTCCAAATATTTTCTATATATATACACTTTTTCTCTCAAATTTGTATAAGCTTCAAAACAGCTACTTATGGGCAACTAGATCTAGACTTTACGTATGGACAGAAGTAATCTTAAGCAATTATAAGAAGCAATTATTGAATTCTAGTATTCCCTAAACGTTATTCATTAGAAACAAAACAAATAATAATTTTATGTAAATGGTTAAAATCTCCATCATATGCTCCCTCTGTAATATATGCTATCAAAATAAGTATTTGCTTAGGGAGTTTTAGTGATGAAAAACAAGAAAGTTATTAAAATTAAAATTATTTAAATCTTTAAAGTTAATAAGCATATTCTTAGTACTCGTTATATTTGTATGATTAATGATGTTATAAAGTATGGTTGGGGTATTTTTTTTAAACCTTTATTGTAATTGAGTTATATATATTTTGTTCCATATTTATCAATATAGAAACCTTAAAGGTTATACAGTACTGCAATGAAACAGATAAATACAGCCTCCTGTAGTCTTACGAATATTTTATCGAATTTGAAGGTTTTCTACGACTTTGGTTTCCTACGGATTATACATTTGAGTTTCCTGAAGAAAGAAAATACTGCTGTTTACGTACGGCTACAAAATTAAGAATGAATACAAAAGCATACTGCCAAATGGCATACCTAGACTCTTACAGGCCTTAACACGTTCACTGCTACGCAAATTTCGTAATTAAATGCTAGGAGCTGATCTTTTATTTTTTATACTTAAAGTCTAAATGAGTAGACTTTATTTTTTATTTTTGAATCTTTCTACGTAATAATCACTAATATTTTAAAGCTGACGCACATGTGCGTCCATACCACATTGGCTTAAAATTGGCGTGCAAAGCACGCAATGCATTGTGTATTGAAAATACTCCCAATACGTGGGTTGGCATGTGAAGCACGCAATGCACTGTGCGTCGGCCGCTTCTCAGTGTCAAGCTCACATGTGCGTCCTTAGCAGTGAACGTGTCACAGATTGTAGATAGCGCCGCCATGCGAATGTTTTTATTATAAGGTAGGCCTGCATATATTAAATATTTCAAAAAAATAATATAAAATTAACATTCTCTTTAAAAGTTGGAGTTGATACAATCAAATCCTCTCTCCCTAGTAAGCCTAAAGTACATAAATAATTCATAACGTAATTGATGCAATTTCAATGAAAGTTTTTTCAAATCATACAATACTAAATAAAATAACTTTAAATAAAACTCAATCGAATGGAAACAATTGAAACCAACTTATAGCTCCAAATACAATAAAACTATTTACAAAGAAAATTAAGTGAAGTTTTTTCATCTATAGACACAATAATTTGGTTAAAACTATGGCTGATAAAATATTTTAAATTTTTTAATCGTATTATTATTATTCTAAGACACTTTTTAGAGACTCTTTTTTTAAACAATCTACAATTGTATTTTGATCTGGTAAGTAAAAATGTGTTTATTTATAAAAACCTAAAGTTTGTATTGAAAATACTTAAGTTTAGAATGAATAGAAACACAAAATTTAAATATATTACCTTTCAAAAATTTGTAAACCAAACATTTTCTGAAAATAAATCAGATTTTACATATTAACAGGGAAGAAGAGTGGTCGAGAGTCTAAAGGCGCTAGTCCAGTCTGCTACAATTGGGACCCTCAACACAAAGGTTCTAAATCTACACTGGCTAAAGTAAAAAGATTCGCTTCGCTTGCAGTTGGCTCGTTTGTACCTGGGTGACCAAGCATCGCTCAGTATTTTTAACATCTGGATTGTATCTATAATGTATATATTCGAATACTTAGTGACTTGAAAGGTGGCATAAAAAGAAGTTCAGAGCTTAAATTGTACGCTCATTTTTCAGAGTTGATGCGCATTTTTGCAGACATAAGACCTAGCGCATTCGATTCCTCACGTCAAAAACAAATTTTCATCAAAATCATTAGAGCCGTTAGCGAGATACCCTAAATCTATTTATATAAAATCCAAATACCACTCACTCACTGACTCATCACGAAATCTCAAAAACTATCAAACGGATTGCCATTAAATTTGATATGTAGCTTCCTCTAGAGCCGTGGGTGCACACTAAGAAATGATTTTTAAAAAATCTAAATTTTAGGGTGGTTTCTGGGAGTCAAAGTTACTAACTCACTCATCACGATTTCTCAAAAACTACTGAACGGATTGCAATGAAACTTGAAATATAGCTTCCTCATAGGTAATAGGTGCGCACTAAGAAATCTTTTGAAAAACTTTTACGTTTAAGCATATTAAAAAAAAATCAAAAATTAAACTTTTCTCTAAACTACAAATGTGAAACGAGCTGAGGCTTCTTACATTACTTCTTTTCAAATGTTTGATGCTTATGGTATTCAAAATACACAAAAGGTTAATGTTTTAGCTAAAAATCGGCTCTAATAAATTTATAAATATAAAAATATACAAGAATTGCTCGTTTAATAAGATAAGATCTAAATAGTTTTATTCGTTTAAAACTATTTCTCTTAATTTAATACTGAATAAGGTATTACGACACATTACAAATCGAATAATGAAATTAGTAACGTTTCATTTGATTTCTGACAATAACAGCATGCTTAATCACTGATTGTTTGTTAACCATAACCGATGACAAAGTGTCTGTGAACTGTGAGGGGAATTCCATTGAATCAGGAATGGAATGCAGCTAACACCAGCAGTTTCCTGCATTGGTGGTTTCATTTCTCCACTTGATAAATATATTATTTCAAATATAGTAGTATGGTTCCAAAGATAACCAATCATTTTCTCGGTAGTCTTGTAATGTGTTGACTGGTTTCTTGAGGTTAAACATTTTAAACGGCCGCCATTTTGAAGTAATCTGTATATATATATATATATATAAAATCCAATGTATGTCTGTCTGTCTTCTGTTTGTCCTTTATGCGTTACCAAACCGTCCATCCGATTGCTTTGATATTTTGCATAGTAACACAGGTTAACCCTGGGAAGGTTTTAGGCCATTTACCAAAGTCCAAGGATATTAGGGCTGTGTCCCACTGGACTTCAAAGTTTCAATGTTAATCTTATGGAAGGAAGATTTCTTTTGATTTTATCAGAGGCAGAAAAACAGCTGTTCGTATAAAAAGCATAGCAACACGTCATGTTTGTTTACATTCATTACCATAGCAACATTACTTAGCAAATTTGAAGAGTATTAGCTTTTTGAGGTTACATTAACAAACTGAAAACAAACACAAACAAAAATCAACGAAAAATGCTTACTATATTTAATTCAATACAAACATTGGTTGTTACATACCTATTGTATATAAAACAGCTGATTTGGATCTAAAACTGAACATAATTTTTGGAGATTTTTTACAATTCTTCACAACTACCAGTTTTTTTAGATTAGGTAAAAACAAACAAAAGGTTATATTTATTGAAATATTTTGTTTGTTAATAACATTTAACTTTGATTTGTCTATCCGTGCAAAGCCGGATCGGGATAGCTAGTAAAAAATAAATATTTTATTTTGGCTCCGTTTATAAAACTTAAAATAAATAATACGTGCACAGAACTCAATATTTGTATTTATGTTTATTGTAGAAAAAAGGAGATGGCGGGAAACCAAGCTTTTTCTGACCCTTGTTTGTATGGAATTTGTCTATAAGAATCTACATAACAGACTTTACAGATGTTGTGTTTTTGTCCATGTGCCCTCATTAGTATCATGATGTCGGGATAAGGACGTTAAAGGAAAATAGAAAGGACTACTTATTTTTATTAGATGAAATAATAGCCATAGACGGGCTCATTATATAGCGTTGCCATGGTTACCGTACCTTTATTTGTATCGTTATTTCATGTTATGACCGCCTAGAAGAAAATAACAAGAGAATAAAATACTTATAACAGAAGTTGCATTGTTATAGTCCGTTGTACAATGCCCTTCCCCAGAATTGTCGTAACTGAGCGTAACGATGCTTCTACGATCCGCATAATTATTATAATGTATCGGATCATCAACCCTGCAACCCTCATCATGCAAAACCTGATTGTTTTATTGTTTATGTTTCTCTATTAATAGTAGCCTAAAAGTATACATTTTGTTAATATTTTGCCGCAGCTTTCTTTGGACCACTGACATTTTCCAGGTGAACTAAATTGCTTTTTACTTTTTCTTTTGAACAAAAATTCGTGGTTTTATTTTTGACAAAAATTAGTGGCCTTAGACAGCTGGCAAACAAAATTATTTTCATGAATAATGAACTCAGTTTTAAGAGGATTGAAAATCTCTTTTCAATGGCCGGGAAAGATCGGAGCCGAGACCCTCATCCACAAAACTAAATATTAGCCACCAAACTTATATTCCCAAAGGCCAGCCCAAGTGACGCATGCTCATAGAACCCAGCCGCAACGTGGTACTAATAGAATCTGGGCAGTTGTAGTTGCGATAGTAGGTAGTCCATCATATTTGTACGCGGATATTTAATTTGTTAATTTAATATTAAGCTTCAAAACGGCCAGCTAGTCAAATTAACGGAGCTTTAGTTCCTGAATTTATCTCTTAATGCTTCCAACTAGTTTGTATTCGATTTCAAACCCGTTCGGTCTATTAAAACAGATTACGGTTACCAAATAAATGAAAAAAAATGTCATAGTTAACAAAGTTTAAAAAATAGGAATCTAAAAAAGGGATTAAAACAGAGAATCCAAATTGTAATATATTTTGTAGCTAAGTTGTAACAAGCCTAATTGCCCCGACGTTTTGTGGAATCAACAGAAACGTTAATTGGTTCCATTTTATTAATTGAAGTTAGTTGGTTAAATGGTGGGAAAGTGTTATAATATTCGTTATTTATTGCAATATTTTTGTATTTACGTTTAAATTATAACTATAAAACTCGCAAAAGCTGGCTAGTTACAATTTTGGTGTCAGTACTGAGTCGTAGCTAGTACAATCCATAAATCGAATAATCTACTTGTGTATTTTTAGGAAATTTAAATATATTTAACTATATCAGTCATAAAACGATTTTGATATGATAAACATAATTTTTTTTGTAATTTTGAACATTTAGCAAAGGGGTAAAAACTGGATTCTTGCAATTATTAAATTCCACTAGAAATTATATTTATATACTTATTTGTGTCTTAAGGGTGGAAAGTATTACTTTGTCGTCCCGAAAGGAAAAACTTTGAAGCCTATCTTCCGGTAATATTCTTGAGGTTCACTAAGATACTTTCTTTCAGTAAGACACACAACATTTTTCCTCCAGCTGCAATTTTAATAAATCATTAGCATTTTACTATGGAAGAAGCTTTATTAAAACATGGACATTCATATTTACAAAACCAATTGAGGTTATGCCAAGAAAACACAGACACGGAAGTTCATTTATGCATTGTTGTTTCAGCAGTTGTTTTATTAATATATGATTTAGCGGGCGGAAAAGTGATCGTGTAAAAATCATTGAGTATACTTTCCAGCCAGCCTATAGTATACTAAACTAAACTTAATGCTTTTTGTATTGGCACTTTTCCGCCCGTCGGATGATAACTTGTTCTTTCTACAATATTAATGAGACAGAAAAGACCTCTTAAAATAACTGGAGGAAAAGTAATTTTCGAATTTGTTAAGCACAGAACCAAATAACAAACTAAGGCTAAAACCAAACTGCGCCAAACAATTTGATTGAAGCAAACCGAAACAAAATGTTTCAGTTTTACTGAAACATTCCCAACCCACATTGAAACGAACAGTTCACTCAAAGTTCCCAGGTATGTGCTTGTAGATATGTCTCTCCCTTTTTTAAAGTGTAAAAAGTGTATATCAAATAGTATTATATTACCGTTATGGTTATGACCGATGATGATTTTTGGGTGCATCCGTACAACAAAAGAAGAAGTTATAATGAGACTATTAAATCATTGTTATTTGAACTGCGACATTATGAAGATAAGTTTTATAATTATATTCCGAATATTGATTTAATAAATAAATGCTGTTACCTACTGTCTTACAATGTTCTATTTTACTGCCGTAGTACGACGGCCGTTTCGGCGATTAGTAAAACACGTAATTTATCAAGTAGCCTACTATTTTTAATTACCAACATATTTTGTAAATTATTTAAATGAAATCGTAAAAGTTTTCTACGGCTTTCTAACATTACGGCCTGGAAAGAAATTTTAAGTCTAGGAATAACCTATAAAATTATTGTATCTATGTTGCCGTTAAGACAGGTAAAATAAATTAAACATACACACAATAATTTTAGGTTAGGCTTAGACTGATGAACCAACATTTTAGGTTTATTGGATGTATTTGCAATAAATAGGCATTTAATTATGTTTACCATATTAGCTTTGATGTTATAATTAATTCTACACCTTCATTATAATAACATTAAACGTATGGAAACGGTAAATATTTGTATAAAAAACAAACTAATAATAAACGGCGATTGAAAGATTAAAATTTAACTTTAAACATTAGTTTCGCTTTGTAAAACATTATAATAAATAATAATTATGTATATAAAATACTGTTAAATACAGGTTAGAATAGAAGAAGAAATATGTTTACATCCCTTCATTAGTAAAATGTTTGCTTCAAACCGGGGTTCTTCGAACACCATCAGACGTGACTGGTTACGACTGAGGCAAACAAAACGTGTGACCGTGCCAGTGTGAACGTGTTTCCTCTACTACAGTGCTAATTCCGTCCCCTTGGTTTGCGTCAAACAGCCTGAGTCAGTTTCAGTTTAGGTTTTTTGTGCCATCCAGTATGTTGTGAATTCAAACAAATCTTAAAGTATATCCAGGAATTGTCTTACTCTTACAATTAAGCTGCTTTAACTGGCTGAACTAATAGTTGATAGAAGACACTGTATTAATTCATCACTAGATCTCCCAGCGCTATAGGAGCAGGCTAGTACTACACGTATCATGAGGGAATTGCCCTCCCTTGAGGTCAAAAGTCAAACGTTCATATCACTACTTACACCTACAATTTACACATTCGTCATTTACATTTAAACATTTCTTACAATTTCATCTTTACGTGGGATAAAACTTTGTAGCAACTAAATGAAATTATGTTACTTTATTTTGTTGTTAGTTGTAGTTATGTTTTTCTATTTTCTTAATTTGTGTTTTATATTTTACCAAAGTTTTTAATTATTTATTAATTTTAATGCATGGTGATTTTTGTTAATTTCTTGTTAACTGATTTTAAAGTTTGAATAAGTTATTTTTATTGTTCATTATTTTTACTCATAGGAGTTATACATTTTTTGTATTTTTAAAAATTTTATTACTAACATCAGACTAATCTTTTCAAGTGTCCCACGAATATGATCGCAGAAGCTATCGATTCTAGAGTAAAGTACTTCACTTTAACTCATGTGGACAATAAAACCCAATCTTTAACAATTGACAAAAGGGCACCATTTTACAATATGGTAATCAACTTTAAAGTTGCTTTCAGAATCCCCATTAATTTGTACTTTTGCCTTTACCTTAAGCCGTATCCTTTACTTTAATTAATGTGGGCAATAAAATACAACTTTACATTATATTTTTTATAAACGCAACCGTTTTTGTGTAAATTGTACTTGAAATGTGGACTGTTCGATTTTTTAAAGGCTCTAGCAACTTTTAAATATACAATTATTTAGTATATATGTTTACAAAACAAATTTGTTTTAATAGCTGTTGTCAGTTTTTAAGCTTTCACCGATAAGTCTCAACCGGTCATTAAAATATTTTTATGTTTTTAATTTTTAATTTATATGGTATCACTCGATAAAACATATAATTTCAAGCATCTTTTAAATGGGAATCATCCCTTTTAGCACGTAAAAAAAGCCCATCAAAAATCGAAAAATCAAAATTTAACGAACACGGCTAGGTTTATAAAATAAAAACCAAATGAATAAAAAGTATTAAAATTATTTGTTAAATCCACAAACTGAATAAAAAGAAGGATTTTTGTAAGAAATTTTAAAGTTAGTCGCCATTTTACAATATTTTTTTAATTTTTTTAAATTGGGGTTTATTGCCCACATTAATTTATTTTTAAGGCCCCCGATAGTTAAACTTTACAGTAAATGAATAATTTCTGAAATGTGAATGGCGGCACACTTACAAAGATCACTCTTGATGATAACCTAAATGCGATTTTTGGCATTTAAATAACACAAAAATGCTATGTCTGAGTAATTTTACTGAACAAATTAAAACACTTGTTTCAATTGATTCATGACACATTTCTATGTGTCTTTTTACATCAATTCACTTGTGTTTTTTTCATCAGACTGATTTTATTTTGTAAAGATAATTTTTATATTCCAGCGCAATGTGTTCTGGCTGTATATTCATTCTATTTTTTAATTGCATTTTCTGTCTTTAAAACTTTTTCATCATCAAATCGAAATCATTTGTGCAGCTGACATTGTTCCCATTTCAAACATTGGCATTGTTTTATCGGCATACATTTTCCTTTAATGAGTTTCTGGATCTGTCATCAAATATACCAGAATGATTTCGGTTTCATCTTTGGGTCCGGCTAGAGTAAAGCAATATAATGATCAAGTTCGACGAATAAGAACGAACTAATTCAAAACTATATTAAAAGTCACACTGATTTGAATAAAAACCCCGAACCACAAAACAAGGAAGAAAAACAATAACTAAACAACTAAATTGTAAGTTATGTGTAATACGCTACCCTAAGTATTTCACATAACTTACAATTTAGTTGTTTAGTTATTGTTTTTGTTCCTTGTTTTGTGGTTCGGGGATTTTTATTCAAATCAGTGTGATTTTATCGCCACAGTGCTCTTTTATTTGTTTAATATATTAAAAGTAACACGAAAATACGTATATTTGTCAAAGTCGTCGTCCTCAAAAAAAGTTGAGCTATCAATTAGAAGAAAAAAAACTAACAGTTATGTTGAAGCTCATGGTTTTTTGGATGAATCTCGTTTAACATATAATCATATTATTATTTATAATTAATTCTAATATTATTTTTTTAATATTTACATATGTATTTTACAAAGGGGTACTTTAGTTTTAGCGAATTACCATAGGAAAAATGAGCTATTGCAGTGGCCCTTATGGTAAGACCCAAGGTCGGGAGTAGCAAATGAGCACCGATCATGGTCCCCAGAACACGTTTTTTGGTGTCATTAAAAAACATATATATATGTGTTCGCACTCTAGCGGCCGTATTTTAAGTCCGATTTGGTTCAAATTTGGTACACATGTAGGTTGTCTACGTCGCTCGGACGAGTTCGTTAGTCAAAAAAATCCAACAATCAGAAGCACGTTTTTGGACCGGAAGTAACTATTTTTTTAGATGTTCCTACGACAATGCATTTGCTTCTGAGTGTTTTCTACAAATATAAATGTAGGATGTTATTCTGCACATTTTGTTTTTTTACGCGACCTTATAGCTGCTTGGTTCCCCCAAATTCTATCAAAACCATATGGTATGGGTAAAATACCATAGAAGTACCCGGTTCAAAGCCACGTGGTGGATTCTACCGTGGTGTTGGCGTGCGCAGCACGCAATGCATTGTGTATTGAAGATACTCCCAATAAGGGGGTTGGTGTGCGAAGCACGCAATGCTTTGTGTATTGAAGATACTCGCAATATGCGGAATGGCGTGCGAACCATTTTTCAGCTATTCAGCACCGTCATGAATAGACCTATTTTCTAAATTGTTGGTTGAAACCCTAAAACATAGGCCTATAAACTTAATTTTGGAAATTTGATCAACCACGTCAGCGGTTCAGCTGCGTGGTCGAATTATTATTAAATTCTAGTTAAAAGTGTTTTGCTAATACGTACGTTCCGATTACATGTTATTTATTGAGTAGTTTTGGAAGTACACTATTTACGACAAAAAATGTTGTTTTCAAATGTTAAACTGTTTCCTGGTGTTTACATTTACTACCATCAATCAAAGAACGCTCAGCTGCCGCCGGACATTAAAGAGAGGTTGAAGTCAATCTGTTAATAAATCATAAACAAGACACTGAGATGTTCACAAGTATTACAGTGTCCCAGTGGTTGATAATTAATTTAATGAAACCAGTGTAGTACACGCACACCCGTAAAGGTGCCTGACGTAGACCCGATCGATTATCTAGTCGACGCATGCGTACAATGCTTTGTTTTTAATAAACCCAAGTTATGCTCCACAGGTGGCTGGAAGCACAGAGCGAGAAACTTTTCATCTGTTTCCTGGTTTTATAAGTTTATTGCAGTCACGCAGAGTTAGACTTTCTCATTTTATAAGTATTGCGTTGCACGCTTTGCTCGAGTCATTTCGATAAATATTTAGGCCTGTTTAGGTTAACCGTCCATAACACTTTAATATCACCTTATATTCATACATTTTCATCAATTAATTTAATACATAACTGTTTTAGGTTAAAGACAAAATCAACTCCATGTTACCTTAACAAACGGTTTACGAACATTTTATATTCTAATAAGAACAATGAATTCAGTTGGACCTATAAGATAATATACAACTGTTACTACGAAGGCAGCAAGTGTCTACGTTAATTTTTAAACTGTTTGATCCAGTCAGCCTTGATTATATTATATTTATTAGTTTTTAAGCTAATTGTGTCCATAACCTCCCGTAACACGTGTTATTTTTATACTTTCAAACATTAAAATTAATATAATATTGTAGTTTTTTGTATTACTGTCACTATCCTTTTCCACCTATTTTTTTTTTATTATCTAACGCGTTTCAACACTTTGTGGTCGTATCTTCAGAGTTATAATTAATTAATCGTTTTTAAATGTCGTCATACACTTCAAAATAATACTCACTTCACAATCGCACATATAACAAACATAAAAACACTTACCAAAACGTATAAATACAAAAAACACTGTACATGGTCATCTGTCTATCTGTTGTACCTTAAGACTGGCTTATCTCCAGAAAGTTTGTTGGGGTGTTTGCTTTCTTAAATTTTCTATTGACATTATTGTATTATGTATATTTCATTTGAGCTAAAATTGAGTTTATCATTTAACATTGAGTCCGGCTTTGACTTGTGTGCTCTGTAGATTTCGTTTTGAGGGAAGCAGGGATTGTTGTGAGTCCGCCATTTCTTCGGAGTATGCATAAAGTTATGTTTATATGTCGCTCTTTTTGTTTTGTATCTCATGTTCACTTCTAGTATTTTTGTGTGGGCACTTCAGTGACGTTGTTGTTCTGGTGCTGATCTTATTTATAATTGTTGTAAATTTTTTTTGAATTGTCGTTTTTCTTTTCTTTTTCTATAATTATTATTGTAAAGTTATGCTGTGCACGAATCTTGTCAACGCACAGATCTTGTGCCTATGTGGGTACTAACCTATAGATGTATATTTTATTTAGTTACTTTTATGTAAACAGTTTTATGGAATATAAAATAATATATAAATATTGTTCCAGAGTGCTGAGGACTATATTTATTGTTGTACAAGTGTAACATTGTGTAGGCCTAGTATACATTGTATAGGTTTTAATGTCTACTACTGTAGGCTGTTTTATACCACGTGTTTTGCAAACTATTATTTTTGTTGCTTTCGTTGTATGCTTTAAACCTTGTTTTAAATGATCTTCAGGTCTGACCTACGTAGAATTCGGGGCAATCCTTTGCAAGTGTTGTTATATACCCCTGAGCCTTCATATTTATCTTTGTTATACATTGCCTGTATCGAAATTTTCTTGTAGTTATTTGATGTTTTCATTGCTAGTTTTATTCTTTGCTTCTTAAGAGGGTCGGGGCATTAAACAAAGATTTTTCACAATTTTTCAAAATTTGTTTATTATTATTCTATGTTCTTTGCTGTTTAATTTGATTTATATAATAAGCGGGGGAAATAACAAGCGTACAAAATATTTGTATAATGAATGTTTTGCTTTGGGCGAGATACATTTGCATGACCATCATATGCAGCAGCTGGAGCTTATTAAAACAAGGTAGGCGAAACTTTACTTGCGTTTTCTCGAAATTTGAATTTTTAAACTTTATGCACCTTTTTCTCATCAACCATAATAGATGGAGACCTGATATTTTACCACATATTTGTCAATATGTCGTACAACTTTAGCCATGTATTTTTTTTATATCACCCTTACTTTTAAAAATAAATAACCATGGGAAAAACTTTCATCTAAAAAAAAATGTTCCTCAAAAAGTAATTTTAATTTTGAAACCTTTTGTAGGATATAAAAACAGTTGTAGGACATATTGAAGAATATGTTTTAATCTATTATGGTTGCTGACAAAAAGGTACATACAAATGTGAAACAATATTGTGGAGATATTACTAGCCGGTTCAACTTAGGTTCACTTTTTAATGTGTGTTCATGGTTGGTGCAATATTATACAAATACGTACATTTCTTTCTCTTTGTCAAGTTTGTGTTTTGGTTGTTTGTGTTTATGAACTAGGTTATCTATTATAATGGGTATCCAATCGCTTCGGTTATTTGATATTATTAAGGTTCTTCTACTTAAAGTAAACTTTTAAAAAATTATTTCCTTTAGTTAAAATACAATTTTCTAAAAAAAAATATTTTCCTATGCAACTCTAAGTAAAATCTAAACAAACCACCAACGAAAGATGTTCTTAAACGTCCAGTGATTTCTGAAACTCCCATCAACTTACAATCAAAGTTTGTCCCTTTATTATTATAGTATTAGAATAATTCGATAGCATTTATTTAGAAAATGAAAAGCCCCATTTGTCAGTACCAAAGTATATTTAGTGCTGTGGTCTTAAATTAGTTTTACAAATAGGCCTAACTCAAAATATAAATTTATTTCCACTAGTTTTAATGTTGTTTAAGGGAATATTTCCTTTTTTCAAATATTATACCCTAAAAAAGGTCTTTACAATTTTGTTAATTTGTCTGCAATAAACTTACCCATCAAGGGTTTCTTAACTAAATTATAAGTGAAAAAACATTTATTAATACTGGGATTCGAACCCAGGACTTTGAACGTCCCGTCTGCCAACGGTACTACCCCTGATCACACCAGGTATAGGTCGATGTTATCTTACTTGAACGGTTTACTGCAGGGTCGTGTTATTTAATGTTTTTAAGGTGTGGTAATTTTTAAGGAAGAAAAAGCTTTTAAGAAAAACAACAAATTATAAATTTATGAATA
>JAGFPH010001712.1:130477-148306 GCA_018207615.1 Philaenus spumarius
GTGTGTGTGTGTGTGTGTGTGTGTGTGTGTGTGTGTGTGTGTGTGTGTGAATTTCATTGTGTGAAGGAAGTGGAAGGGAGTGTCCAAAAAACAGTATAACACGACGTTAAATAGTATATTTCATCACTAGGACCGAAAGTGACGCTTTTCGATACGAGCTCAAGTTAACGACCGAGGCGAAGCCGAAGTCCGAAAATTAGCGAGGATCGGATAGCCACTTTTAGCCCAAGTGATGAACGATACTTTTCACACACTGTAAATAATAATATTAAATTTTTTTTTTATTGTAACATTTGACATTTTGATCACAACTGCTCAGAAATATTGCTTACAATGGCAACAATACATTCTTTAAGTTCACTAAATTAATTTTAACAGCTGATATCAAATCATTGAGTAATATTAAGGGTCTGCTGTGGTGGCGGCCATCTTGGATTTTTATCCCATAGAGCAATGTTAAATTTCAAACCATTTATTTCGTTTATTTTTTATCATAAAATTGTTTGCAAGGGCTCATTTTAAGCACTGTCACAATACGCATCCGTTTTGCGTTTCATTTTTATTTCAATTGTCACGTAATTGACATTTTTGAAGTACCAAGTTTGAACTTTTTTCTTTACACAATAAAAAATTTATAATTAAAAGTGAAACGCAAGCCGGATCCGAAATTTTATAAAGAATATTCAGTTTTTTATTTATTTTTTTTTCAGCACTCAATTACAAAAGATGGATTTATAAAATGGTTTGAAATGAGGCAATGTCAAAGCACTCAGCTGCAAGAAATTGCACTGTATACGCCTATAGAAAGAAGCGCTTGCGTTTGCGGTTGCTTTCTCGTTTACTGGAGCAGACCCTTAATAGACACAATGCACTGTTAACGAAAGTGGTACATGAACGTAGTGATTTTCATACTTTTTTAAATAATAAGTTAAAAGTTGATTTATTTAATACTTGTAAATAGCATCAATATGTAGTTTGTGTTGTTATTAACGTTTGTTTCTTTGTTAAAACCGTTATTATATCAAATAAATTAATAAGACGACATTTCAAATCATAATTATTATTTATAGCGCTACTGGTGTTATAATTTATGACTAATTTAGAGATCGGCAAAAATCTCCAGCTGATTTTGCCGATCTAGACCGTAAACACGCTATTTTCAATACTCACAGCTGATATTGAAAGTGACTATTTTCTCAAGTTTTCCATAAACTATACGCGATTTAGTTTTCCTTTGCCAATGTTGTTGTACAAGACAAACATCTTCTAAACCAAACAAGACAAACACAAGTTAAATTATTTACTTCTTTTTACCTGCTGAATATCGTGGTAAAGTTTTTTACTATGGTTGTGACTACAGTTTCCAGCTAACATAATTATTATTTTAGTTAGTATTTGAACAATTAAAATACGTTTTTACAAATAGAATTATTTGTTTTCATAGATTTTTACTTTCTCACTATGCTATAGAATAGAGAAAGTATAGTGATCACAAAAAATCGATGTTGAGATTTTTGTGGAAATATCCGTTTTGGGACCCCTTGAGTCCAAAAAAGTGGGTTTTACAAAATGTCTGACTGTATGTATACAAAGCTAGAGAGAAAACTATTCGATCGATTTCGAACAAATTTTCACCAAACATGTCAATTACTGTACGGATGCACGAAAAAAGATTTTGAAAATTTAGAAAAACAACCCCCTTTTTTGCCAAAAAAATCCCCAAAAATGAGTTATTATTTTTTTAATAAAAAAACGGCTCTAACGATTTTCATAAAATTAAGCTTATTTGTAGCCCTTAATGTACCCAATCATTTGCAAAAACCGTATCTTTCTAAAAATTCTCATTTAGCTAATAATAATAATAACAACTGATTTTGGGGTTTTTGGGCCAAAAAGGGAGTTGTTTTTTAAAAAATTTCAAAACTTTTCTTCGTGCAGGTATACAGACCTAATTTACATGTTTGGTACAAATTTGTTCGAAATCGATCGAATAGTTTTCTCTCTAGCTAATAATAATATTTATTAGCTACCCCCTATTTTAATGTATCCCCTCTCCTACTTTAATACAATTATGAAGTCACAGTGAATCTGTTTAATAATGTAAATATGTTTGTGAGAAAGTATGTGCCAGTTTCTGGTACCGTTTATTAAATTTAAGCACACAGATTCAATTATTTTTATATAATTTTATATTTCAAATTAAAAGTCCACCTGAATGAATAACTTAAATGATCTCTTGAATGAGTTTCAACAGAGTACAACTAATTACACAGTTCAGATGAATTCACTTTGAAAAGAGAAAGAGATTTATTTTTAGCCGTCTGTGTTAGAGGCTATTCTCGTCTTTTAACCCGAGCGCTAACTTAACGCGTATAAATA
This sequence comes from Philaenus spumarius, assembly GCA_018207615.1. NCBI lineage: Eukaryota > Metazoa > Arthropoda > Insecta > Hemiptera > Aphrophoridae > Philaenus > Philaenus spumarius. The sequence goes on from JAGFPH010001712.1 coordinate 132,857, forward strand.
CATCAATACGGAAATAGTTGTAGAGATGCCTTTCATCTTGGTTTTGTAATTTATCGACACGCTTCTGGACTATTCCGAGACTTGTTTTATTCAATCATTTCTCACATATTTCACCATAAACAAAAGCGATTACAGAAGATAGAAGATCGAATTTCGCATCATTTCCAATTACGATGATTTAAGGTTCGCTTTCGCGTTTTGTTCTTGTTCAATTTGATAGTAAAGCCTGTAGACCGCACGGGAGATGGAAAGATCAAAGGTCGTGGGAGAAGATTTATTGTATAAAGTAACATAAACGCTGCAGAACAAAGCCGAACTAAGGAAACAAATTACCAGCATCCCGAAATCCCTAGCTGGAACTTTTGATGGATGTACGGAAATAAATTATTGTAATTAATCACACAACTAGTACAAAAACTACCAGGATGGTTAACGAACCACCTTCTAAATGTTTCTAATGTAAAAAGCCCTAATTTTTGCGCGGTTCTTCCGTCTCTTTTCAAAATTTGATTTTTAGGAGCTTCCTCAAAATTTTTGAATTGTAACCGTTAGTTGGTTGCAGCAACCATTTCATCACAAATATAAACATAAAACCCGCATAAACACTATTCTTTAAAGTAACCATTTTAAACAAATAATATTAAATATTTAACTATTTTTTGTACTTACAGCTCACAGTCTTTTTTTTCTTTTCTTTTTTCTTTTTATAGGTTACGTCGTTTCGCCTCTTTATGAGGTTGTGAAGTGTATTATATGTTAATTGTGAACGTAATGTGTATATGTTTTCATTTACCAAATTGACGCGCATCAACGAATGCAAGATATCCAATACAAATCTAGGTTTGATAATGCCTGATAAAGAGGCGAAACGACGTAACCTATAAAAAGAAAACTGAAAAGAAAAAAGGACTGTGAGCTGTAAGTACAAAAAAAGGTTAAATATAGTAAAATAACCATTATAATAAGGCGTTCAATAATAATCAATATTAAATACTTGAAACAAAATAGTAAATACTTTATAACATTTTATCAAATGCAGAAGTAAATGTGAAAAATGCAGAAGTTAATAAAAAATAGTAAAATAATGCAACTGAAAATATATTTAAACTAGGTGAGGTAATTGAGTATTTTCACATGCGAACCCCCTCAGTTTCTTGATATAACAGGATCTATAGTAAATTTAAAACCCAAACAGAAGAAATGCTTATTAAAAATAAACCTAACCTAAAAACTGCGAATACAAATAATTGCAAAATATGAAATCAGCTCGAATTGGAGGTTCAGCCTAAACTGTGTGTAATTATTTGTAAACTAGAATCTCCCCCCTTTCCCCCCCCCCCAAGAGGTCGTGCCTTTTAAATTGTTATATAACACGAGTCCAGTACAGAATCCATGTAATTTTATTTGCCGTTTCAAATTATATACCAGCATTGAAATTCAAATGTGGTGGACAAACGCTAACGATTAATCAGCAGTGTCAGGGAAAGCGTTTATCGCGCTAAAAAATACTTCGTTAATTGTTTATTTGTTGAAACAAAACATAATTATCTGTCATTTTTTATTAATCAGTATTTATTGTATTCCCAAGCGAATAGTGTTTCAAAAATTGATTAATTACATTCCGCTTTACTTTGTTGTTTGTTAAAGTACATACCCCCCCCCCCCTTACATACATACATTTACCCTTATAAGTAACTCTACATTTATACAGGTTTTGTTTTACCACTGGGTGGGGGGGGGGGTGCCACCACAAGGATTTAAAAAACTATTGCTCTTACTGCGAAGTTTAAAGAGGGACTAAAAACCAACTTAGTTTTGAGGGAGCAGTAAAACCCAATTAAAAAAGACCAAATTTTACAAAATGGCGTTCATCTTTAAAATTTCTTACAGAAACCTTTATTTTGTATCCCGTTTGTGGTTTTACACATAATTGCAAGACTTTTTATTGTTTCAGTTTTTTATAACCCATTTTATGTAAATTTTACTTGAAATTTCGATTTTTCAATTTTTGAAAGACTCTGCAACTTTTTGGGGGGTTGGGGGTGAAAAGAATATTTACATTAAAAGCTGCTTCAAATTGCATTTTTTTAATAAAAAGTACACAATTTTACAAAAGAAATTTATTTTAATGGCAGTAATCAGTTTTTAAGTTGTTCACCGATAACCCTCGACCGGACATTAAAATATTATTATTATGTTGTAAATTTGTAATTTTTTGGCTTGATGACTTGATGAAAAATGAAACTTCAACCGTCTTTTAAACGGGAATTATATTTTTATCTCTTGCCCATAAGTATCTGGGGCCTTTTAAAAATCCAAAGATTAAAATTTCAAGTCCAAATTACACAAAAATGCCCAAGCTTAAAAAAAAAGAATAAAAAGTCTTAAAATGATGTATAAAACCCACAAACTGAATACAAAGTGGGGGATTTCTGTAAGAAATTTTAAAGTTGGCTGCCATATTTGAAAAAGCTCTTATTGCTCACATTAGTTAAAATAAAGTCCCCCATTTACTTTGCTGTAAAATCAATAATTTCTGAGATATAAGTAAACATATACAATACAAACTCCATAGGTACACAAGAAAAATTACGTATGTCGTGCTTAATTTTAAAGGAGCTTAACTGTAAATTTAGCTTTTGTATTGTTAAAGATATATTTGATTTATGAAACATTTATTAAAACCCTAACTTTTATTAGCTATAAATAAATTGTGAAAAGTTAAAAGGGCATCAGTCGTCCCTTAGGCCATATTCATTTTTCAAAACTACATTACAAGACGCACATTTTGGTGTTATAAAGGCATCAGTCAGAGGTATGGAAATAAGCTTAAATGTGATTTTAAAATTACATATTTTGTTGAAAGGGCATCAGTCGTTGACTCATGCCGCAAACTCCTACAGGTACACAAAAGAAATTACGTATGTCGTGTCTAATTTAAAGTAGCTTAAATGTAAAGTTAGCTTTTGTACAGAATATACACTTTTTTTACTGTATTTATGAAACATTTATTGAAACCCTCATTTTATTAGCTGTAATAACAATGAATTGTGCTGCCATTACTTAATTAGCTGAAGTTGTAGAAAATGTTTTTTACCTTGAATATTATAACAGGAAAATGTTTCGATTGCCTATTTATTCCTTATGAAAGTGTAAGTATTCCAGTTAGACTTACAAACCGAACACTACGAAACTACGAAATTGTGTTGGAGGTTCCAACTGTAGCAAACTGGACGAGTGCCTTTAACGACTGCGCCACTCTGCTCCCATACATATAAAATATGATGGCTACAATACAATATTAGCCATTGAACTGTTTTAATAAATAGTGTTATGTGTAAACAATAGCGTTTTATTGTCAATAGTTTTACTGGAATTTCGTTCAAATCAAATAAATAGTAAATTTCTAGAAATAAAATTTTAATTGCACAACTCCTGGTTATGCACTCATGCTAACTGCATCTTGTTATATGTATTAGGTTTAACCTATTATAAATTCCAGGGAAACAAAAGTTAACAAACTGGTAGTGACGTCAGTTTATGTGCCTGATGCGGACACTTGGTTGCGAAGGGTGGAAGACAATTTCACGCCGAGTGGGGACACAAATTGCATCGTCCACCACTTGACCCTGGCAGCACTAAACATTGAGATAAAAGGTTTATTAAACCTTTCACAGCTTTCTATTGGTGTTACTAAGTGTTTAAATGGTATAAGAAAAGTAAATGTCAATTTAGAGAATATAAGTGATACAACGAAGAAGATTTCATCCTTTGGTGAGAATAGTCAAACGATTTCACACTAAATATATTACAATTTATATGTGTTAAGCGTTATGATACCATGGATTTGAATGATATAAACATATTACTATCTTTACTCAAAAAAATGTATATAAGGAATTTTTATTCTTGGATGTGTTTGTTTATAAACCAACTGGTTTAGGTGTTGTAAGTACTAAAACTTCGTTAACAGTTCTTTGCCGTTCACCACAGTCGAGTCGTGTATATTTCACTCTTCATAAAGCCCCACATAAAAAGTGGTTTAATTGCCTTATCATATTCTTTGTTTTCATATTCTGCCTATAAGCACACTTTAAAAAGCAAGACTAACGGAATGTTGTATTGTATTATTTAAAATCCTATTTACCAGGGAGGTTTTAATGACATTTGGTAACTTTTAAATTATATGATAAAAAGATCTGAACATTTTTATCTCTTAATTTGTGTACAATGAATACAAATAATGTTAACTTTTAGTACTTAAAATGACTTAAGTAGTCATTATTATTAGTTTTATATACTCTTCATTATATAAATATTATTTTAAGTCATTCTTGTTGGAAATTGTATGTAGATTCTGTAAATGGCGTTATACTAAAGGGGAGATACTCTGTCTGCCATGTTGAATCTGATTCCCATAAAAGCAATGCTACAGAATAAGTCATTTTTTCCGTTAGTTCGTTGAATAATTTTAAAATTTTGGATAAATACCTTGTTTCCGTGAAATGCTGCTGCTCACAGTCCTGTTTGATCACTCTATTTTTGTTTGGCGGTGACGATCGTTTCGCCTATTTCTCAGGCATTGTCAAACCGACTATAATTATTAAAATGTTTTGTATTTAATTTAATGCACGTCAAAACAACATTAAATTGTTAATCACACTTTACACTTTAATTAATTACACTCTAATTAATAGAGTGATCAAACAGGACTGTGAGCAGCATTTCACGGAAACAAGGTATTTATTTATAATAAATACAGTCCAGTAAAGCAAAAAACAAGTTAATCATAAAAATTTGGTTTCATTTCGAAGTACTGTCATATGCGGATGTTGATTGCTGAATACATTTACAAAAACCGTTTTATTGTTTTCATAAACGTATGATATAAATAATAGTAAAAAATAGTAAACTTTATTAATTTTTACCCAGTTGCAAAAGGAGATATTGCAAAAAATGTTAATCAACACCTTGAACAATCAACACCCACAATCTATTCTACTTTAAGAAAAAAATACAGCTTCCGTTTTTTGACGAAAATAACACATAAATATGCTTAAAAGTGAAGGTATGGTTATTTTAACATTGAAATTGGTAGCCAACTTCTCCGTTTTGAATTTAGGGACCCTAGCCTTAATAAAACATATAGGCAAAGTCAAATTTCGGTTTTACTTGTAAAAGTGCCGATTTTTTTAATAATTCTTTAAATGTTTAATAATCCAAGAGCATGGTTGTAAACAAAATAAATATGCACTTTATGATCACTAGTAGCAAGTAGTTTATCATTCAATTTGTTTGACAATTACCCCAGCCACTCAGTAAATAAGCGGTTTTGTCCTGACTGATTGATGTAGAATGAACGTAAAGGAGCAACTACTGAAGATAAAAATACGAAATATTAAAAATATATTGTTATGGGGCCGTAGACGCTCACTGAGAATGGATTTTTCAAAACGTTGATTTCAAAACATAAAAATAGCGAAATCCGTGGGTTTACTACCAGCCCTTAGCCCTTCGCTTAGCAACACAATTAATTGTAGGATAGCCTACACTGAACCAACACACATTTCTTTAATTGTTTTATATTTGTTACCATAGCAACTATTGAGATACAATCATGATAGTTCAACAAACTCATGGGCACAGTAACACAACAATATACAAGGAATAACTAGGCGTATATACATATGACTACTGAGACGTCGGAAATCTACGTGCAATACTATTAATTGTTTACTTTTCTTACCTATCGCTCTTTATCTTAACATGTGTATTAATAATGTGTGACTACCTCAATCGAGAAAGAATCTGATGAAGAAATAACGTTCCGAAACGCGTCGTGAACAAGTAAGTAAATGACTTAAGTTGATAAAAGTCAAACGGATAGAATAATTGTTCTATAGATTCAAATAGAAACTTGTATACAAAAACAATGAGTTTTAAATATTACTACTTTGAAAAAGTTAAAAAAATATTTTGATTTATTTTAGTTTCAAATGTGACGCATTTTATATCGCTAGCATACCGTAGTCCATGTTACCCTCTACTCGTGTTTTCCCTATAAAGGTACGTTATGTTTGGAACTGTTGTGTCGATGTTCTCATAGTGATGATCACCACCTCAGTGTTGTGCTTTAAATCGATTAATTTGTTGACTTTTGCCACATAAAGGCCGCTTCGTTTAACTTAATTGTGAGAGAAATTTAAAAAGAAACTATTATCATTAAACTGTCTTTTGGTATAAAATATTTACAAAAGATAAGTGCGCCAGGGCTTGGCAAACGTATCATCTCAGTAAGAAGATAAAATGAAGGCCCTAATGAATGAAGAAAATATCTATAGTAGTGTTTATTACTAGTACTTACGTCAAGTAGCAATCTTGAGTTTAGTATATTTTAATACTTTATTACAGCTGTTTCGGTATAACACATACCATCATCAGGTGAATAAACACATACACACATAACACTGACACACATTACACATAAATAAATATAACATAAGAGTTTATGTACAAGACAAAAAAAAAAAAAAAATTAAAAAACTGATTTCCTTATATGACCACATCTTACTAGTGTAGAGGTCAACTATTCACCGTGAATAGTTGACCTCCACACTAAGAAAAGTGGGCCAATCAGGAAATCAGGTTTTTAATATTTTTTTTTTTTTTTGACTTGTACTGCAGTACCTAAACTTTTATGTTATATTTATTTATGTGTAATGTGTGTCAGTGTTATGTGTGTATGTGTTTATTCATCTGACGATGGTATGTGTTATACCGAAACAGCTGTAATAAAGTATTAAAATATACGAAACTCAAGATTGCTACTTGACGTAAGTACTAGTAATAAACATTATTACAAAGCAATCAAAAGGCACTATGGAAATTACCTATAGTAGGTCCTCCAGAAGCGGTATTCGAATTATAATCACTTTTAAATTACAGCAGAAGAAAAGCTTTTTCTAACATTAAGGTAAATAAATTTGAGATCACTAAGCTGTTTGTTTTTTGTGTTGTTTTTATATATGTATATAAAATCAGACTAATGGAAGGAGAAGTAATAATATTCTTCGGGAGATAAAACTAAGTTTTGACTGCAACATATTTAGTAAAATAATGCTGTGACTGTGATTGTGTCAGCTCCAGAAGTGAGAGATTGAGGTTAGTAAAACTATAGTGGTAATTGTTCTAAGAACGGGAACATATAAAACAATACTAGCAGTGCTCCGCGCAATCATCACAACAATTGCTCCGAGCTCGGCGTACCTCAAGATGATTCAAGTTGTTATTCTTTGTAACCGTAATATATATTTTATGAATTTTCTTCACTTATTCTTTTGATTAAATCTTTCGGTTTAACTACTCTAAAGCATAAAAAGCACCAAAGGCATTTTTCCCCACTTAATCTCTGCTAAATCTTATGATTAACACGTTCATTACTACGCAAATTTCGTATTTCCTATGCTAGGAGCTGGCATTTTATTTTTATATTGATAGTCTAAATGAGTAGAAATTACTTTATTTTTGAACCTTTTACGTAATAATCACTAATATTTTAAAGCGGACGCACACAAAGATTTAAAATTGGCGTGAGAAGCAAGCGATGCAATGTGTATTGAGAATACCCCTAATACGGGGGTTGGCGTGCGAAGCACGCAATGCAATAAGTTCTGAAAATAATCCCAATATGGGGGTTGGCGTGCGAAGCACGCAATGCATCGTGTATTGAAAATGCTCCCAATTCGGGGGTTGGCGTGTGAAGCACGCAATCCACTGTGCGTCGGCCGCTTCTCATAGTGTTCAGTGTCCTTAGCAGTGAACGTGTTTAAGCATACCCATGATACCCGGACGTCAGTATAAGTTTCATCACAATATGATAAGTGGTTTTGAGTATTTTTAATTTAACAATCGTAAGTGTCAAAATGTCAGAAAACTAGGAAGACAAATAAACAAATTCCTGAACTTGAAAGTTGTGTAGAATTATTCACGTCGTCGCGGTACTGTATTGAAGTTTAACAGTATTTTAATTAAACATAACTGAACCCAGTATTTGAACTAATTGTTGGCTTTGTTTCTTGATTGAATAAGTTAGAAAAGGCTTACTTCGCGCTCGCATGATATCTCGCATTGAATCCCATTCCAAGGCTACACACAGACAAAGTTAGGGATGACTGGATCAATATTAAGGGTGATTTTACCCTTAGATAGAGTAGCCTTGAACACGCACTGTGCCTAAACTATGTCTTAATCGCTTTAATTATAAATGAAACCACTCTGGTTGAAGTTACATGGTCATTACATCACCTCAATAATGACTTAAGAACTTGTTCAACTGCATTCATTCTACTTCAAGTACTTCATAGTACTTCTATCCCGTTTGTCATTTTTTTTAAAATAATTTTAGCAGATTGTTTGTATTTAAGTTACGCAATTTGGGTTTTAAAGACTAAAATATACCTATATCAAAATAATATTTATCTTTAGTTTGGGAGAAAGACTGCAACTTTAAAATAAGACTTGACAATGTTTGAAAATGTTTTGTGAAAAATCTTCAGCTGGCTAAACCTTAAAGATGAAAAAAACTCCAGCACGATTGGATGACATCCAAACACAAAGAGTTTGCTTTTATTTTTCCTCCCACAGATGCAAACAATTTTTTTGCCAAAGTAAAATATGATGTAATGAGACTAGATAACGCTGTAATGATTCCCCTCCAAAGAAATTTTCGTACGTTATTTTCATACAATCGGATCAGGTTGTTCGTAGGTCCTAGTTTGATGCGAACTGCTGTAGAGTTTCAAGAACGATTTCACAAACAGCTGCCAAATAATACATAAATGTGTTGTTGACAAGATCCGTCGCACAGTGGAGTATTAGATCTTGAAACCTGGCCAAAAATATATATCTTTTTGTACCTTTAATTTATGTGGTAAAATAAGTTTATTTATGATTTTTAATATATTTAATGACGTTTTTAAGCCCAAACAGAGTCCTACAGCCAAAGAGACTTACAAATTATAATTAAAAATATTATTTTCATTTAACTCCAATTTCCTTTATAAAAACAAGGTCAACAAGTTACATAAAGTTACTTAAACGTTTATAATTTTTTACTTAAAACCCCATTAAAAGAAGATTTTTTAAAATTATTTATAAAAAAATGGCAACTACATGCGGAAGATTTTACTGCATGAATTAGTTAAGTGTTAAATGAAGAATAATGTGGTATAAACAATTTGTCCCGGGCAGACCCTGAACATGAATAAAACCTGCTTAAATAAAATAACATAATATTTTAATTCTTGACTAAATACATGAAACCGTCAGTAAAATGCAATTAAGTACTGTTATTTAATTTAAAATAAACTATGAAAACATTAGCTACTTACCTCGCAAATCACTGAGGAAAAATTATCATTGGTCAATCAAAACAGAAAAAAACTATATAACAATTTATATTGAACATAGAAAGTGATCAAGAAACTCAACCGTGGCGCGTCGTCAAAGACTTTTGGTTCAACTGACGTTTAAGATAAGGCAGTGTGGCTTATCGTCCCGATATTCTGCCTAGTAAATAGGCTAGATGTTTATCAATTAGGAAATACCAATATTGATAGTATTTATTGATTTTTGATATTTCAGTTTTGGCCATCATTTAAGGGTAAATACTCCACTGTGCGTCGTACAGGTAGTGTTCTTCCTCAGCGTAAAGGAGGTGTAGGCCGACCAAAAACTGTCACTACGAATGAAAACCATTATTGAAGTCCTGCAGATTCGAAAAAGAAACGTTCACAGGAAATCTTTGAAAACGACCATAAAACTGGTCAATTTTTTTGGGACAAAAACAGGGTAGTTTATTGCTCCTCAATGTAAGCAACGGACTATGAAAACCCTGGGTTCCCACATTTTATAGGTTTTCGATAAAAGTCATGTTCATCTAAACGGTTTCATCAACAAGTAGACATCACGTTTTATTCGATTTCAACGTTCTGCAGATGTCGTAGAGAAGTCACAACATAGTGTGCGCGTAACAGTACTGCGCATCGTATCAAGGAGAGGCATACTGGGTCCGTATTTCATTACAAATGATAATGGTTCGTTACACTTAGAATAAGAATCTGAAGAGATTTTGCTAGAAATCTGGTTTTCGGTTCCCAATGGCTTCACAAAGACGCCTTCACCAGTCACACAGCTGTAGCCACTATTGTTTCACTTCAGAGAAAGTCTGGCAACCGCCTGAGTTCCCGAGGAACAAACTTTCCATACCCACCTTCCACCACCTTATGCTTATGTGTGGTGAATGATAAATAAAAGTATCTTTCGCAATGAACAACTGTCTGACATTGTGGAGCTTGTGAAGTAATAACTACGGACAGGGAGCCAAGACTCGAAACCCCACGTGTAAGAACAACATTTTTTTAGGGTCCCACACGACCTGCTTGGGTGGTTGTGAAAAAAGCTTTGTCTTACTCGTCAGAAAGGCGGCTTAACGACGCTACAGATTTTTGAAATTTCGAGAAAAGGCCTTAAATTACGTGATAAGGCCGTTATCGGCATTTCCACTGCGATCGCCCCCTGAACTCAAAACCGTTCAATAATATGTGTGGGCTTTAGACGGATAAGACTAAACCAAAATTTTGAAAAAGGAACAAAAGTTACGTCATACGGTACATGAAAATGTCTTGCTTCGTCGAGTCAGTATTAGTCTTCAGCGCATTAAAACGCTTAGTAAGACAACAATTTTGTGGGCTTTCCTGCTTTAAGACAACAATTTTCCAAAAAAAGTACCAACAATTTCGCGATAAGATATATGTTTCCCGTTAACGGTTTTTGTTTTAAGGGGATCCGGCACCATTAAAATGGGTTTATTTTGAAAATGTTGACTTTTCTAAAAGTTGTATTTTCCGATTCTGCATCCTTTAGAGAACATGTATGTAAAGTTTTATGCATATCTGGCCATATTTTCCCTGGCAAAAAAACAATAAAGTGGTGTATTTCTGGATTTTTCGTATTCTTGAGCAAAACATATTTTTTTCTTATAAATTATACAAGAAATATATTTATATAAAATTATTAGACACGTATATTCCAAACATTGATAGTATGCACTAAAAAGGAGATGAAAACAAAAGACGTGGTTAAATACGGAGCAGGGAAGTTTTAGTGGGAAAAAAAGACTTTTGGATGTTCGCAGACTTTGGATGCAATGTCCCGAAAATCAAGGCTTTTATAACATTTTGTTGAATAAAATGTAAAGTTTTTGAACTAGCCTAACGAAATTTTTACCACACCACCCTTATACCATGTACTACTTTTAGTAGTATAGTCAACCTTATATACCATCAAATACTATTATTTTTTATAATCTTGTTAAACAAATTTGGTTAAATTTGAAACGTTTTACTAAAAGTTGCCTAAAATAGTTTTCTGTTATGTTACAATGATTTTTATACCATTAAAAATGCAGTAGATTGTAAGGAACAAAAAAATATTAATTTTGTTTTTAAACTTATAAAACAAAAAGGTTATTTAAACTTTTATAATACCATCCCCACCACAATATATATATATATATATAGATTTAGGTTAACAATTTTTTTTGGTCATATTCCAACTATATATATGATGTTTAAGGAATTATCAGAGAAAAAGTTGAAAAATTACCACAGATATGAAAATTAGGTTTAATGGTGGCGGATCCATTAACAAACAATTAATTGCCCCTAAACTCAAAACCGTTCAGTAAGACAAAATATTTGTTACGTTCAAGCAAACAACAACCCATTTCCATCAACATCTCCTAAGTTCTTCAACAACACAACGAGAGTTGCCTAAAATTTAATGGCGGGCATATAGAACATGTATGTATTAAAAAGTTTCCAGGTTCCATTTACTTCGTATATTTGTCTAAAAACAAAACATTTAAACTGTGTTATTGTAAAACATACATAATTTGTGCATACTTTATATGAAAGGGAAACGTTTACAATGCAAAGAATAAATGTATTTGTACTATGATTGTGAATTACGTGGTATCTCAACGAACGAAGTTAACTCAATCTATGTTCGCTTCGTTAACACTTTGTAATTACAACCGAGGAGCTAAAGACATGTCGGTTACAGAACTATTAGAAATGTTTGAATTCTCGAGAGGTTTCGAATATTTCAACGGATTTAAGCAAGTAAATTGGAATCAAATTAGAAAACGTCTTATTCAAGAAGTAATTCTTATCAACAGAAAGACAGAATTCAGTATTAGTTTAGTGTCTACGCACAAAGCGTTTGACTCAGTAAATGTTTTTTTTTTTACATATATATATAGTTTGTCTTGAATAAATAATAAGGGAACGTAAACTGTAACAAAGTTAGGTTGGTTAAGGGAAAGAGAGTTGGGCAAATTAAATGTTCTTTGTCGTTATTCGTTTGAAAGAGTTTCAAATAATCAGAAAATAAGTATAAAGAGTGACTTACTATGCAATCTACGTTTTTGGTTTAAAAATGTATGCTTAAGTATATTGATCGTGATTTGAAATTTGTTTTGGTACTTATTCATTTATCTTTATTTAGCCATTGTAAAATGCAACAATTGTAAGGCTTTAATCAGGATATAATACTGGAAGGGTTTACAAGCAATTTACAGTGTTAAACAATGAATAATAAAATGAATATAATATATAAAAAATATTTACTAAATAATTAATCAAGTAAATGTATAAAACGGAGTGTGTAAATCTTTAAAAATATATAATTATAATATATAGTATAGTTGTGACTTATGACAAAACAATACGGTAAAATTAATTAACTTGTAAACTGCTGACAATTAAACCATTGAATTGGTCAAATATGTTATTCATATACAAATAATGCACTACAATTCATAATATAACATTCTTACATAACGGTTACTTATTTTATTTTGCTGTTAAAAATGCTATTTTTGTACGGCCACAGTCAGGCAATAATCGCATCTCTCTAATATAAACAAAAACTCCTGGCGCTTCTGCGCATGCGTCAGGACCCAGGTCACCGGGGCTCGATCCATGTGCCTCTGTCCTAATCAATAGTAATTTCCGTGGAAATGTCAGTGTAAGCACTAATCTGTTTGCATTTGCTTCACCACAAGCGAGCGGATAACCCGCGATGTTTGGTGGATGAAGTAATCAGGACCACAATCACTTATTAATTAAAAAAAAGGTAAACATCAAGCAGTACAATTTTTAAACGTTTTATTAAATTTACGTTAACTCAACTCAACCTTTATTACGCATGCATTTTTCATAGCAAAAACCGCTATTTAAAAAAAAATTCTCGACCATTCTAATTTATTGTTTAACAAATAAAGCATGCATATTGTTGAACACGTATAAAATAAGTCTCGATATTTATAATTGTTTTTAAATTTTTCCTTAATGTAACCATTTAAACATGCACCCAAAAACCCTTTTTAAGAGAAGTGCTTGTTCTTCAACAACGCTAAGAGAGTTAAACCAGAAAAAGTCATCCTGTTTAAAACGTATTTCTCAATTTACAGTACTTTTTACACAGTTCTTATTTAATTAAAATAATTTGGAATAAATAAAATACTTTCAATATAAAGAGTATTAGCATACTCTAAGAAAATTAGAACAAAGAAGTGTAGCACAAAATGTAATAAATGTAGGGAAAATGTAAAATTAATTAAGAGAGGTGAAAACAGAACCGTTGGCTTTTAAAAGAACATTTCTTGAACATTGATCAAAGGTAAGTTATTAAAACACTGTATTCTGAGTGTTCATAAAGTTCCTTTAAAACCCCTTCATTCTTTTGTTACTGAACATAAGTTAACTAAACTTTGTATATACCTTGTGTTGCTTAACTGGACACATTTTTGACATATCTGACCCTCTCTAATTTTTGGAGGATTGGAGTTAGGTTGGTTAACAATTTCAAATGTACAGTAGGTCGTGGAATACACCATTGTAAAGCTTATTAAAAGAGAAACAGAATGGCGTAAACTAGAGCTTTTTAACATTCTTCGTTTTAAAGTAATGGACAATCAATGTTGTGGGAAATATAATTTGTATTATAACATCAAAGCAGTTTATTAATTGGTTAATATTAGGAAAAAGTAGGTTGTTGGTGTTCAATGTAAGAAATTTTGCAAAAAGAAACTGTAAATAAATGTAGTGCGTACCACTAATCTATGTAGTTTCTATGTGTACTTGAAAATAATGTTCAATTTAATGGAGCCTGAAATACAACCATTGACCTTTTTACAGAACTTGGATTGTCCGTTACTTTGAAACGAAGCAAGATACTAAGCTCCAGTTTACGCCATTCTGTTTCTGTTTTAATAAGCTTTACAATGATGCATTTCAAGACCTACCTTTATCTTTGAAATTGCAAGCCTCCCAAGCCTCCAAAAATCATATAGGGTTGGATGTCAAACAATTTGTCCTATTATGCAACACAAAATATATACAAAGTTTTGTTAACTTATTTTCAGTAACAAAAGAATGAAGGGGTTAAACCCTCTGTATACACTGTTTGTATGATTTCATGTGATTTAACATACTCTATAATAATTGTTGCTTTTATATTTTTGTTTCCTGCTGTTTGTGTTTCAACTTGTAAATAATTAAATATCAATATCAAAGACATGGTAGCGATTAGTATTTTATTTACATTGGCAGACAATAAAGTTAGTAATTTACGGTAGAAATATTTATGAGGTTCGGAAACACGAGAGCTCCTTTAAATTATAAAATACAGAGAGCTGGTTTGATTATCAATAACTAATAACCATATTACATAATTTTATAATATTGGCTACATTATGTTATTTAGGTTATCTGTGAAATTAAACTATAAAGAAGGTTTGCCAGTCTTTTATAAAGTCGTACTAAATTAATACGTTTGTAAATATGTATACATTTGGATAATCATCAAAATACGTATATTAGGGTATTTGATTGAAATGTTTCGGGAAATCATCGAACAGTATAAACATTTTTACGAACTAATTCGAAAAACATCTTTCTTTGCCTCAAGTGTTAATGCTAAAAATACAAGAAATAGGGTCAAAACTCAAAACTGTAGTATCTGTGTAATCTTTGACCTCGACAGTGTGACGCTTGCGAAACACGATTCTGAATCAACGGTGAGCGGTGGGCGGCAGGCGGCAGTAGCAGGTGCAAGCGGCG
Organism: Philaenus spumarius; assembly: GCA_018207615.1. NCBI lineage: Eukaryota > Metazoa > Arthropoda > Insecta > Hemiptera > Aphrophoridae > Philaenus > Philaenus spumarius. The sequence continues at coordinate 148,042 of JAGFPH010001712.1, forward strand.
CACGAAAATTATCTAACTGATGGAGTTTCCTTGTTAAACACGGTTGGCTGGTTACGATGCAAAAGGCGGATGTGCGTTGGCATAACGCTCGCCGCAGGGTGCCGCTCATGATGAAATCAGTTAGATAATTTTTCGACTGCCGCCCGACGCTCAAGGATTTCTTTACTTTAAACAAACATATGACATTGGTTAAAAAGGCAAAATTAAGTATTTTTGATACGTATACGTTCATTGCATACTAACGACCACTTATATACAAAATTTC
>JAGFPH010001712.1:148406-185725 GCA_018207615.1 Philaenus spumarius
GTTGTGTAGTGTTTTTTATGTAATAACGAAGCAGTAGCGGATACCCTAATGATGCTGACTAGTTGAAGCAGCGAAACCGGTTGGGAAAAAAGAACCAGTGTGTATGAGACGACGTAAGTAACATATTTATAAATAAATATACTCATACGATAAAAATGCTAATAAAGAAACTAAATAAGTAATTCTAACTGGGAAAAAAAGTATTTAAAAAAATATTGATCTACTCCCAACGACTTACAATTTTGGGTAATGAGCAAACAAAAATGAGAGTATACTGAAATAAAAATCGAACTACTGTTTTTTATTTGAATTTGCAAAAGTCAAACCAATAACTAAAGACAATTCAATTGTAACCTCAAAGAATCTTTGAAACTATTTTCATATTCCAGAACCGCAAGTGGCATATTTTGCGGATTGGGTGGTTTTAGAAAAAATTTTAAATGTTAAAATTACAATGTTTAGATAGGTCGAATGTTTTATCTTTACAATTTTATTTTTAACTTGGTCCTGTTTCAAAATGGCGACCCTAAACTGACAAAATTGTGACTTTTGTATTTTTATTTTCTACCAAAAGTTTTGACAAACATTGCTAATGTTATACCCTCCTGGCCAACAAGGATACTTTTCCATAAGTAGTCCAACTTTCGGAGAAATGAAAGGGCACAAATCTGTATGGCAAAGTAGGTCGAGTGAGAGACCAATTTAAAGGGATCTTAAATTTGAACATTATTTATATATTTATACTTTTGTCATATCACCGATCATTTCAAGATAGCGGCAAAAAAATATTTTTACATTTTTAGTGTGGCACCTCTTTTTATTAAAAAATTTAAACGCATAGAGAAAATTCATACATTTCCATTACTTATTACATTCTTTAAAGAACTTTAAAAATAATCAGCATGAATGAATTGTTAGAAATGTTTAAAAACTATAATACACTCGGTGTTGTCTTACTTTTCATGTGCTTAGGTGGTATACCTTCAAGAGAACGATCATAATTTGTACAATGCAGGTTTATGATTTTAAAATGTCTGTAAAAAAGCAAAACCGTTTAGTGCTTATTTTAAAAACCTTTATAATTATGACTGTAACACTCAACCGATTAAATTTTTGTAATTCCTTCATAAACCACAGTTACCTAAAATATGCCTTTTGAGACCTTTGGTATTTTAAAACAAGGTCTTAAATTCTTAAAAAGTGCGAAATAGAGGGGCTTCGGTTGGAACCAAATATCTTTAAATACGTACCGTATGGGAAGTCTGTAACGACCTGTGTACGAAATAATGTTAAAATACTGTACCTCGATTTCAATACACAAGGGATTAGTAACACAGAGGATGGAGCATGTGGTTCAGGAGAGGTATCAACTCTGAAGAAATTCTCGGTGTGTTTAGCTGATAGAAATTAATTATTCGCTTCTCTAGTTGTTACTAACAGGTTCTAATCCGACTATAGACTCTGATTTACCCGGATATTCCATCGGGATATTCCTTCGACTTTCATTAGTTTACTGTGCACAAATTCAAGACGTTGAGAATAACAATATTGGTCTGTACAATTTCCCATCACGTTTCCACTAATTAAAAAAAAATGGAATCCAGCAAAAGGACACCACGATAACTAAAATTAGTATGAAAAGTAAAGAAATTTTTTTTCTTATTAGCGAATTTCCATAGGAAAAATGAGCTATTGTAAGACCCAAGGTCGGGAGTATCATGGTCCCCAGAACACGTTTTGAGGTGTCATTAAAAATCATATATATATAGGTATATATTTATGTATTTATGTGTGCGTACTCTAACGGACGCATTTTACTTCCGATTTGGTCCAAATTTAGTACACAGGTTGGTTTTCTAAGACGCTTGGACGAGTACGTTAGCTAAAAAAATTTACCGAAACTAGACCAAATTTTTGACCGGAAGTAACTTTATGTAAAAGTGTGCGCACTCTAACGGACGCATTTAACGTCCGAGTTGGTCCAAATTTGGTACACAGGTTGTTTTTCTAAGTTGCTTGGACGAGTTCGTTAGCCAAAAAAATTGACCGGAAGTAGACCACATTTTTGACCGGAAGTATCATGTATATTATTGTGCGCACTCTAACGTGCGCATTTTATGTCCGATTTGGTCCAAATTTAGTACACAGGTTGGTTTTCTAAGTCGTTTGGACGAGTTCGTAAGCAAAAACAATTTACGGGAAGTAGACCAAATTTTTGACCGGAAGTAACAATTTTTTTGAGATTTTTCGAACTAGAATTAAGTTTTCTTTACAAAAATAGACATACGAAATAATTCTGCACATATAGTGTTTTTACGCGACCTTATCTGGTTCTCCCAAAAACAATCAAAACGTAAAATACCGTAAAAGTACCAGAATTAAATCCACAGCTTTTACCGTGGTGACCGATGGCAATATATTTGGTACATGCTGGCAGCACCTTCGTGAGTAGATCAATTTCCCAAATAGTTGTTTAAAACCCAAAAACATATATAAATTTAATTTTGGAAATTCGCTCGACCACGGTTTAGCTGCCTGGTCGAATTATTTTTACACTACTTACATCATAAACTTGAAACACTTTGGATGACGAGCGAACGTGCCTTACAATCAAGACATTTAATTACTTCAATCAAAGTTCTCAATTTGCGTTTAGTTACTTTGCAATCACAAAGGAGTAGCCAAAGGCATGTTGATTACAGAACCATTGGAATTCTCCAAGGGGCTTGTGTATTTGCACGTATTTAAGCTATCGAGTAATTTGGATGCTGGAAAATGTCCTACTCTGACAAAAGTTTTATCAACAGTCAATAGAGTTAGAATTCAATAATGGTTTAGTGTCTAAAAACAAAGCTTTTGTTCCAGAGAATGTCTTCTTTTATAGATCGCACTAAATAAATAAGAAAGGAACGTAAACTTAACGAAGTTAGGTTTAGTTAAGGGGAAGAGAATTGGGCAATTTAAACGTCTTTTGCTCAAACTGGCAGAGTTTGTTGTAGTAAGAAGAACAAAAGGGAAAGGGAAATGAGACTGTTTATAAAATGATTGGTATAAATAGTTTTATATTTGAAAATTGAATTTCCTAAACAACAAAAGCTTAAAAACTAAATTACAATTATTACTATTTTCTTTTAATTTCTATAGATTATCAGTGTGAATTATATAATTTATTTCGTTTAAAATAACATGCACATTAAATTTAACTTAGTGTTGTATCTTAAAATCATATATTCTTCCCTTTGTTGCTAGTATAAAACCGCCCAAGTCCAAAATCCGTCTCCCTGTTGATGGCATCGCAGCAAAGATAGTTTTTTTAGGAACGAAATCGGTGGTGCCAACCTAAGCACATTGTCATTTTTTTAACGTTAACGTTTGAGTCTAAACAGAAAACACTCCATAACATGAATTGTACTACATACATACACGAAACTAAAAAAATTAAAAGCAATATTAGAAAAACAAAAGTTCATCAATGAATGACGTTAGTGTTCAACCACCTTTCCACTGCTAGTATCGAGCATTTTTAATAAACAATTACAGTGATGCCAAATAAATGGAACAATGATTCGTAGTCTCCGTACTATTTTTTTATGCGATGAAACACGGATATAATCTAGTATCAGTGCGATGAAATATATATGTGACCAGTAAGCATAACGAAATAATAGGCCTATGCTTACTAGAAAGAGATGGGGAAAGCGAGACGAGGTTAATTTATGGGTACACTTTAATTAAATTTAAATATGACAATTTTCGATTTACGTTAATATCGATTTTAAACTTATAGTTTTGGCAACTCTGGTAATACCGACTTCATGGGTCATTATGGAAATAAATACTCAATTAATTGAACGTTACGATTATGTTCTAAAGAGTAAAGGTTATTATGTCACACCAAAAATTATGAAATAAATTTTATATTAAGTCTATAATAGGCCCAACCCTTTTATATTAAAGATTTCAAATTCCGTTTTGATGTATTGTTTATAAAGCCATTTGATGCATATTTCTTTTAAGTTAAGTTTATAAAATGTAAAAGATGTTAAATTAAAACAGTTTTTTAGTTTATTTTGTGTTAATTTTGTGGACTTAATTATTTTAAACAGAATCAAATACCTGTATTATCAATCTAATTGCGCTAGTTCTCCAGGTTTAAGTTGATTCCCTCTCCCCATATGTATCATTTTTATATGTAGATGTCTAGTTGTTCTTTAAATGATTGTTCTGTAAGTAAATTGTAATCTATAATTAAATTATTGATCTGTAAATTGTAAACTCTATAGTTACCCAGTGTGGCCGAAGCCTAACATGGTGCAGAGAAAATAATATTGTTATAAATGATTTAAAAGGTAGTATCAAATAGTTACTAGAAATTGGAAAGATAATTATAGTTCAATACTTATCTTTGTTTTGATGTGTATATATATATATATATATATAAATGAGCAAAAATATTTCATATTGAGCAGGGTGGCGGAAATAGCCGACTTTATAAGACTGTTGGCGAACATCAGTAATACAATTTTTTATGAATTTTCCGCATTATTACTGTATTTATGTTTGAGGCGAGTTACGGAAATTTTGTTTGTTACTTACTTCCTATTTGTTGATTTTTACTTCACTTTTTGAGGTTATTGCTTGCATAACCATATTAAGATCTAACAGCTGTTGTGTCAATATATAATGGTTCAGCTGTTATTAAGAAACGTCTCTTGGTAGGTTTTTATTTCCACCCATTAAACTTATATTGATAAATAAATAAATAAATGAAGGTACTGTACCAATATGAAAAATACATTAGGTGTTTTATTTTACCCATAAAACCCCCAGCTCAAATTATTACTTCGCGTAGTTTTATTTGAAAAGCTATTAATGCAACTGAAAATTATGCAAAGTGATTTTTAAAAATGATTTTAATACAATCATCAGTTTTGTGGGCAATAAATAAATTAAAATTATAAAAAGTTTTAAAATAGAGTTCTTTAAACCATCGATAAAAATTTTAATTTATAGTGTAATATTTCAGCTACATATTCCAGATGAAAAAAGCGAAATAGAAAATATTAAATACAGCAAATGTATTTTGTTTTAGTGATTTTAGCTGTTATGAAATGGTCTACCAACAAAGAACAGTAACTATTTGCATTGGTAGACGTTGCCATTAAAATCAATATTAACTTTAAAAGGGTTGTCGAATATTTACTGCAGAAGGGATGTGTAGTTAACGTAATTAACTTTTCACATAGTGTAGTATACAAGATACAATTTACTTCAATTTTGTTGCATGTAAATTCATGTATGTGTACGCATATACGAGTATGTGTGTATATATTTTATTATTATAGTTTTTTTTTTATAATGGTCTAGGACTATATTTTTTTTATGTATTGTAAGTACATATATAGTTATCATAAGACTACAAGATAGTAAGTTTTACTTTTTAAGTTCAGATATTTAGCTGTTACTCGTTGTTTGTTAGCGTATTCGGTTTTCATTAATCTAAACTACTCTTTTTTCTGTTTTCGTTTTCCTATGACTTCCTAGTCTGGTTTTAACCTGAGGGATTGTCATTATTTTACTATTAATTGCTGAAAAAATAGTTTTTTTTTAACAGAGTTGTATTATTTTAGATATATTCTTCTGTGAAGTATTTCTGCATAATTAATTAATTGGTGAGTTTTTCTTTTCAGTTGTAATTGAGCTATTTTTCTTTGTTTTAATATAATTTATATTTAAATTTATTGCATATGCTTTCTAATAAGGGGCAGGATGAAAAATATATAAAATTTTTTTAAAGGGTAGTTTTATTTTATCAGGCAATGTTAGATAAAGATAATTTTTGTCCTTGACCGAAACAAACCAACAAAAACACATTTCTGAGTTTTCATCTTCTGTAGTAACACTCTTTATAAATGTTTATTTAACCTTTCATAATTTAAACTTTTTAAAGATATTTCTTAAGTGGTGCTTCGTGAAATATTAACTTTTAATATTCAATATTACTTTAACTATTAATTTCAAAACTATAAACAAAATACAATTTTTTATTGTAAAGCCATAATAGCATTACAGTTCATTTCGATTACAATAAACATAAAACAATATATTTAATTTCTAATTTTTATTAAACGTTTAAATTAATTTACTGTTAAATATTGTTATTATATTTTCTTATAAATTAAATATTTGTTTGTGTTACAAATTGTCTAAAATAAATAATACCACAGGAAATTCAATTTATAAATAATTCTTATGTCAAACGCTTTTAATTAATACAGTACTCATCTTCTAATTAATTTAACTTTATGTTTTGTTTATTTAGAATTGCGTTGTAATTGATACAACCTGGTATATATTTGATACGACGTAATACCTTTTAGCTATTTAGATACAAAGCCATATATTCTGTAAATGAAATATTTGTATACGAAATAAACCCTACCTTTATAATCATTCGTAATAACCTGTATCATTATTGAACTGGCATTTTCACTAGTCTTATCATTAGAACATGAATTCTGTTTGAAGTTGTTATTCATTACCCCGGTCTGACAACACGTCAGGCGTGTGTTTGTGTTTTTTGACTTCTCAGTTTCAGCTCTGAGAAGTATACGTAGATGTTTAAGGTTGGTGGTATATTTTTAGTTTAACATTGTTTTCATTAACACATGCTTGAATCTCTAGGTTTGTGTTCTCTTAGTGTTTAGTCACTTGATAACTGGGGTTGGTTCATTTTATTTTCATGTATTGATTTTAATACACAAATTATGGCAAATAGGCCAGTCGGTAGAGGTAAATTTAAACCAAAAGTTCCAGTAATTTGCAATACGGCTGAATTTTTTTTTATAAGTATGATTTAACTTTTAAAAAAACTTTCAGGTTGATATTTTGAAAATTGTCTAAACTGGAGCTGTTTAAAATGAATTGGTGGGTGCGGTACTCCTAAAATCGAGAAACCCATTTATAAGCCAAGTGGCTCTAGATCGGGTAATTTTGAAGATAACAAGCTGAGACTCAGCATAAATGTTTAAAATATATATTTTAACTCCTATGTCAAGTTTCAATTCGATATATTAAAATTCGGCCAATTTAGAATGAGCCAACGCTTCATATATGAATAAGATGTCCCCTTTTAGTGATTTCCCCTGCTGCAAAATACATACCTGCATTATCGATTTTTTTCCAGACAAACCATTGCTCGGAAGAAATAAATACATATGACTTTTTTTGTTGAAAAATACCTCCCCTATACGGTGGTATTTTTTATTTTCCTCTATCTTCATTCCAGCTCGAAATATTAAGGATAATCGAAAAAAAAGATAATCGATTTTATTTTCGACTTTGGGAAATCGATAGACTGGTAAACTTTTTTTTATGTTAATCTACATACTTTAATGTACTTATAAAAAAATCAGCCGTATTGCAAATTACTGGTAGTTGTAACCTATACCGACTGGGCTAAAATGTTTCATTAATCAATTATAATCAAATTAGAACACGAGTGTTAAAATATTTTAAAGCTGTATATAGAACTAAATACACTGGAACAGGGAATTAAATGAAAGTAAATACAAATTAATATATATTAGAGTTTCATAATATATATCCGTTTATGTGTTTCAGCATTTTAAACCCTTTTGTCATGATATTTTAGTGGAGTTGTTTAACTCAAATGCAAAACTGAAGTAACATTGTTTTTAAACTTCTCTACTTATTCAGATTAAAATTCCTTGTAACATCACAAACATAACAAATATTTTACTAACAATGGAGATATTATTATTTATGATATTTTAAAAGAGTTCACCCACGGAATATATTATAATTAGTTGGTATAATTTTAGTGTGTATATATATATGATTATATAAACCCAAATGGAAAATAAATCGAACATTAAAAAAAAGGGAAAAGAAAATACTGTATATCCATCCTTAACTAACTATATTAACCTCCCAGAACCAATACAGACACGGACGTAGTTCAGGGGTTCGTTCCACTCTTCAACACTATATTCTTCACTTTGTACTCTCCGAAATCAAAGTGTTCTGCTAGTAAATTTGGCTAGTATACTATCTGCTAGTATATTTCATTATTACTTTAACTATTCATTTCAAAACTATAAACAAAATACAAATTTGTATTGTAAAGATGTATAATACCATTACAGATTGTTTCGATTACAATAATCATAAGACACTACATTTTGACTTGATTATTGCGTATGTACAGATTTAGAGAGCAGGATTTTAATGACCGTCTTCATTTAAACTAGGCCTTGGCAAATATGTCGCAGAAAATTGAGTCAAAAGTCAGTGGTTTTGCAAGTGTTAAAATAAAAATGCCTTGTTCGGTTCTCTGTCGCCAATTTTAAAATAATACGGACAAATATGCGTGAAACTGATCAATTTTAAATCAAAATATCTCTCTATTGTAAACAAAATTCCAGACATTTATTCAACAACTCTGGCCCTAATTAATATACGTTTGCGTCAGGATACAGGTCACGCTACCCCCACCACCCTACTCCAATCCAACTGCTTCTGTCCTAAGCAATCGTCATTTCCATGAAAATATTAGAGCATTCAATTGGTTAGTTAAGTTAATCAATTGGTTAAATAGATTCGCCATTTTGGTTGGCCGGTAGCTTCAAGTAATACATCAAATTTAGGTAAATAATAACTAGAGGATTGACTAATTACCTAATCTAAATAGAGCATAATTATTTCAATAATTTTGTCAACTACACTTTCTAGTACCTGTATTAACTGTAACTGTATAGTACTGTAGTAACTTTGTATATTTCTGTCGCCTATTTATTAAAAATACAGCCTATTAATTATACAACATCCATTTTCTAGAAATCAATAAAAGGACAATATCTTGCTAATAAAATGAATCAAGCTAAAAACCAAACCATTTTAGTCTGATTAATACAGGGGAAAATGTTGGAAGTATGGCTTGTCAGGAGATATTCAATTTGAGCACTGTTACAGATGGACGTAGACAAACTCCCTAGGAGTTGGCAACGTTGAGCCGCTGGTAAAAAAAAAACTCGCCTATCTGTCTAGACAGTGTCAAGCCTCCTTACCTTTACATCGCTTTCACTTTCCTGTTTTAATCGCACTATAGAGATACATTTATAAAATTAAAGGAGATAGTCTTCAACTTTACATTACGGAACTCTGCGAATGGTAGGCTACCTAGTAATCATTCTTCAAATCTTCAACTCAGAATTTTGCATTTTACTCCTCCTCTAAAAATTTTAAAAAGCTTTGACGGACATGAAACATTTCATAAAGAGAAGAGTTGAAGAAACCATTTGCATGTATGAAAAAACACTTCCTTTTAATATGTAGGCCTAATCTAACATAATATGTAAGAGTTATCTACTATTTAGATAGAAACTCCTTCACTTAACAATTCCACCAACCATCTCTCCACATCAATTTATTGTAAACTGTAAAGAATTTACCAATTGAAATGCCGAAAGCGAAGGCAATAAAGCTAAGATATATGTCTAAGAAAACATTTGCTATGTAAAATCTCTTAGAAATACCACCTTCCAACAACGAACCACGTTAATCGTTCACTACTGATTTTAATCATGTGACATAAAAACTATCGCATTCATATTCAACCGAGTTAAAAATAAAGATCGCTTTTTAAGCATTTCCAATAAAAAAACTTTAATAAAACTAATTGCAATGAGACAAAAGTCAACTTTGAGCTTTATTAACATGTTTCCTCAATGAAAAAGTAACTCTATAAACCTCTTACTAAAGTACACTTTTAGCATACACATGAAATTATGCATAATGTTTATTGGTTAACATATTCAGTATGGTTCACGCCAATAATATATGGTATTTGAATAGCCACCACCTATAAATACCTGAACCAAATTGGATGAACTGTTTATTTATGTATTGCAAAACACTTTTTAGGTTTTAGATTGACCGCCTAGATCACAGCCATGACGGTGCACGACTTATTAATCTAAAATCTAAATGGCCTAGTAGCCTACAAGTATATTCATACAATTTCAACAGTGTTGACAATCCAAATAATTTGATCACGCAGCTGAACCGCTGACGTGAGTTGAGCCAATTAGGAAAATTAAGTTTATAGATTATGTTTTAGGGTTTTAACAACCAACTATTTGGGATATTGGTCTACTCACGAAGGCACTTAATACCTGCCTGCGTGTACAACATATATTAGTAGAATGTGTTTGCACCTCCCACCAGCCTCCCGCCCCGGCTCCCGCGTTGCTTCGTTCCGCTGGCTTTGCGAGTTCGCACCTCGACCTTGCGGCCTCAAACTGCTTCGCTTCGCTCGTAACGGTCAAAGTAGCTAGTTTGCATCAAGGCCGCCGCCATTTTATCAGAAGATGCCTCCACGGTAAAATCCCTGATATGGATTTATAAGGTCGTGGACAAAAAAAACAATGTGCAGAATAATAAACGTTTCACTAGCTGACCCGTGCGAAGCATTCGCATTCTAACTTACTAACAGTGTTTTATTAATTTAAATCCATGTTAAAGAGAAATAATTTTGTTATTGTTATTATATATTTTTAAACAACTTACCAACTTGCAGAAGGTAAACAACAACAAATATGTGTATTCACAATGCTGTTTATAACCACGCTTACAATTAATTAAAAATAGCAATGTAGTGGTGTAACGGCAACTCTCCAGCTGGGTATTGTTATCATCAGTATTGCCAACGCCAGGAAAATATCCCTACAACTTACTTGCTCTTACTTTACTGTTACTTTCGGATTCTTTATTTCTTTTTTTTTTTCGTATAATTGTATTTTGTATATTTTTCCGGTGTACCGGTTAAGGAAAGCTTTAAAATGACGCCTCATTCATGTAATTTGATGATGTATTAAGAAAGTAACGGCGTACCGACAAAAAATGGCCTTGAGAAATAATATATATGTTTCTCTTACGACAAAAAAACTTCCTGTCAAAAAAACCCTCTTGATATTTCCATACTTACTTTTGGATGATAACTAATAATAAATGTCTAAATGAAAGTATTAAATATATGATAACGTAACAGTAGTTATAATAAAGTTTAAAAAGAACCAGCAAGACTTTGGAATATTTTTTAACAAAAGCCTAACCTACAAATTTTATCAAGTATGAGATCAGCTGTTATCGATAATAACAGTTAACAGTTGCTTATTGTATCAACACCTACACAACTACAACACTGAAAATTTCCAATTATCTGATCGTGGATTTTAAATAGCAATTATTTTAAATGAACTTAAATTTGTTTTTATTCCATTATTTTTCCTTGGATTATTTTTAATCATTATTTTAGTTTTATCCTTTAGATTGAGGTGTAATATATAAACAATAAGTGCACAGGATTCACGTAAATTTACTTACCTAATCAAATTATAATACCTGCGTAGGCCTACCCATGCTTACCAACTTTTAAACAGTAATAACTTAAATAAAGTTTTATAAAAGGCTAACAGTATCGTGTAGTTATCTATATGAGAATATTATCACACGCATCTATATATCTAATTCCGTAAGCCCAAATTTGCAAATTAAATTGTGAGCGAACGGTAAGTCGTAGAAAGCTGGGAGAGGTCTCATTTTAGAGGTATGTGCATGAAGTTTTGGTGAAAAATATTAATTTTTGTTAATTGTGTCACGAAAATTTGTTACGGAATAAAATAATTACCATTTAAACGGTGTAAGTCAGGTGATTTTAGTGTTAAAAACAGGTGATTGTATATAATAATTCCCATTTAAATAGCATGGGAAGAAATAGGTGTAAATCAAGTGATTTTAGTGATAAAAACAGGTGATTGTATATAATAATTCCATTTAAATAGCACGGGAATAAATAGGTGTAAATCAAGTGAATTTAGTGTTAAAAACAGGTGATTGTATATAAATTTGAAAATTCAGCTATCATAACAACACCTGAATGTGCAGTTTTGTGATGTGTTTTGTTATTGTAGCTGTGTTTTTGTTTCAAAGTGAGAATTAAAATCAAAGCTTAGGCTATATGATTAAACACATTATAAAATTATTTCAACTGTACTTTTTTACTGTAATGAATAACGCTGGAAGACCACCTCGCAAAAGTAGGACAACACTAAGAGGTATTGCTCCTAGAATTATAGACTATCTAGGGGATATTGCCCCTTCATGCCACTAGTACATATATATATATACGTAGCATTTTTAATTATATTCTGTAAACACGTCAAACATTTAGCCCCATTAGATAGTTACATTTTAAAATTTAGTAATTTTATAAATATTTACCACTGAACAAAATCACAAACTTTAAAAACGAACAAACTTATACAAATTTCATAAACATTACATTTTTTATGTTTTTTTAAGAATAAAATAAGTCGAAACGTTTATCAACGGACCAGCTGTGTAATTATTAAAAGCACTTGAAGAGATTTTACATATATAATAAATCAATTGTTAGTTATAAACACAAAATAACTATAAAACTCATAAAAGCGTTTTGTATTAGTTATCATATTAAAGTATTAAAATTACACATTTCAAATTAAGGGCGAGTTTCTAGACAAAATTCTTACATATGTACTACGGAGATTTTTTAGAACTTTATATTATGTATTTTTTTAACAAACTTCAATGGAGGAAATGACAAATTTTATATTTTTGGGGAGTATAGGAATGTTTGGTCTTCAAATTAGTTCAATTATAATGGGCCCACGTTAACTGGTGCTCCCAAACTAAAAGGTATTGGTCCTATAAAGGTTTTCCAATAATAATATGGCGTATTTTTTTAATGTCAGTTATTTATTTTAAACACAGTGATAATTTGGATTTTTATATGTTTTCTGTAATTCTATGGAAATATGTTTAAAATTACACTTAATTTGTACAAATCCGTTTAAAAAAATTACAACGTATTTGGTCGATAAAGAAATACCTTTGCGAACTAATGTGTAAGATACCAATTCATATTGGTATATGTTATACCAATTCATTGATCAGGTACGAAAGACATAATTAGATTGCATTAAATGTTTAAAAAAATTAATGTAAATATCTTCAATCGGTTAATATTTATAACAAAATAAAGTTATATTGTTATGACGGAATACATGTTAAACTTTTGAAATAACTAACATTTTGTAAAGTAAAAAGTACTATGGCCTACACTTGTTTCTTTTTATATATCTTTGTTTTCTATGTAAGACATGTTCATACAGTGGAACCTCAATAAATCGAACCTCAATAATTCGAAATCCTTGTTAATTCGGTTTTTTTATTCCCCTTGAACTTCCCTATCTTTTGCAATGTTAATTTTACCTCTACAAATCGAATAATTCACGAGAAACACTTTGATTAATCGAAGTTTTACTGTATTTTCCGTCGAAATCGTGCAAATGCCGCACCTCTACAAGTCGAAGTAAAAGCAAGAAACCCTCTATTAATCGAAGTTGTATGAAATTTGTTATGATTCAAAACATCGATACTGTATTTTACTGCATCGTATTTCGAAAGGAATTACCAATCCTTTATTCTGTCCAACTTCCGCTCCTTTTGCGATCCATCTCAGTCCTGGGCCAGCAGTAGAGTAGGTCCAATAAAGAGGCAGTTTGAAATTAAAACTAACTACTTCTTCCATTTTAAAGTATGTACATATTAAATTTTATAATTGCATTATTAACCATTACAATATAGTACTGAATTTAATATTAATGCAAAATGTAAAAAACACCGCATTTTAGAAGGCATTCAATTCTCCTGATATTTATTGCTTGCACTGAATTGAACCTCTATAAATCGAAAATTGGGGAGGATGAACCTTGATAAATCGATCCTTTATTAATCGAAATTTCCCCATTCCACGTGGAATTCGATTTATTGAGGTTCCACTGTACTTTTCAATCTCTCTGTATAATTGGCTTTCATTACTATAATTCGATTAATGTATAATCTCTCATATTATTATACTAATACTACATATTATACTATAAATAAATTGCATTTTTAAATAAACGTTTTTACGACTTGCTATTTGTTTGTAATTATTTAACTAAAAACAACTCGTCTGGTTACATGAACCTTTGCTATTGTATTATACATTGTTTGCTGAGTGACAGCATCATTACAATTACTATTTAAGTTATTTCGTTAAAAATAAATAACAACTTTATATCAAAGTACATTCTATTAATATTTTATTTTATTTTTTATTTTTTTCGCTTACACACTTCCTCACCAAGGGATATTTAATTTGAGAATTTAATTAAAGAATTGAGATTGTTTTCAATGTCGTTTACACGAGGTATTCAATCTGTTAATTCAATAATTGCAGTAAAACCGTAGAAATGAGATAACATCGACCAATATCTGGAGATATCAGGGTAGCTCAGTTGGCAGAGCATCACGACGGAAACGTGAAGGTCCCGGGTTCAACTCCCGGTCTTGGTCTATGTTTTTTCACTTGTTATTTAATTACATTCTATTCTACAATATAAAAGTAATAACATAACCTATTTAATATAGAAACAAAGAAAAGGGAAAGCGGGAGGCTGACAGGCTAAAAGCGTTAGCTCAATCAGATATAGTTGGAATCTCGTAGGTTCGGACCTGACTACTGGCAATCCATTTACCTGCACTACACGCTGCTCCCCGTCTACGTTAGTCTACTTGGTAAAAAGGAAAAACGTAAAGGAAGAAAATTTAAAAAAATTACTATCTTATCTTCTGACTTCTGTGTAATAATCCTAAATGCACATCACACATCGCTGGCACACCCAGACTGTACTCTACTAATATTCTCGCAAAAAGTGAAAGTAGTTATTGTATAGAAACAGATAAATTTGGTCTTACAATAGTTTGCAAATAGGTTATTGCCAAGATTCCTACCGTATATTGTTATAATGTATCTTTAACAATTTATCCATTGTAGGCGTAAAAGTCTAATTGTTAACACTTGTTCTATTCAAATTGTTATTGCAAAAAAACTCGCAATCGATAGACCTTTGCCTTCATGGACGCTCCACTACAATTTCTTTCGTTTAATGTTTGAATATATTTACAGTTTAACCAGTTTAATTAATAAAAAATGGTTTGATTTTTCACAAAACTTTTTAAATTTTTCATTCAGAAGAAAAAATATTTCGGATAAGTATTGTTGTAAGAAACTTATAAACCTCTAAACATTATTTTTGATTTTGGTTAAAGCTGTAAATAATTATGAAAAAAATCTTAAATGGAATTTTATAATGAAGAAGTAGGCCCTAAATTAGTCGTAACAACTTCATCTTTTATTTACAAATTGTTGCAATGTTTAAATCAAACACGCACACAAATAAATTAAAAATCGTAGTATAACATTGTGAAATTAAAATATTTAATCAAATAAAAATAAACGTATTGACACGAGTCATGCGACATGTGACTTTTCTATTGGCAAGTGACTGTAAAAGCACTGTAGCCAATGTATAAACTGAACGGACACGAGACGTCATCGAAAAGCTTTAGTGTGTTCTTTATACGGAGCAGTGGTACCAACCACATTCTTAATTGCAGTTTAGGTTATTTTTATACAAATTTATATAAATACTAGCTGGCCCGATCCGGCTTTGCACGGATAGACAAATCTGTTAAATGTATATTTTAACAAAAAATATATTATATATATATCAATAAATATAAATTACACTATGTATTTATTATAGGGATTTATAGTAACTTTGACCCCCCCCCAAATCTCCCCTAAAATTTCTAATTTTTTAAAACCCTTTCTTAGTGAGCATCTAGGGCCCTAGAGGAAGCTACATACTGAATTTCATTCCAATCCGTTCGGTGATTTTTTTTTTTAGTAACTTTGACCCCTCAAACCTCCCCTAAAATTTCTAATTTTTTTAAAACCTTTCTAATAAAGCACCTACGGCGCTAGAGGAAGCTACATACTAAATTTCACCCCAATCAGTTCAGAAGTTTTAGAGAAATCGTGATTTAGTAACTTTAACACCCCCTCCAAACCCCAGTAAAATTTCGAAATTTTTGAAAACCTTTCTTAGTGAGCACCTATGGTCCTAGAGGAAGCTACATACCAAATTTCGTTCCAATCCGTTCAGTAGTTTTTGAGAAATCGTGATCAGTGAGTCAATGGATTTGGCTTTTATATATATAGATGAAATTAAATTATGTTACTGTGTTTTTTCTTATATATATATTTTTTTTCTTGTTTCCTTTTGTATGTTAAACTAAATAAAAATAATAACCTAAAACATTGAATGTTGCCACATTTAATTTGAAAGAAATTAAATAATCACGACATATAGCCTACTAAATGTAACACCTAGACCATGGCGCTTGCGCTGTAAAGCCAGAATTTTTCCTCTAATGACTGAATTATTTTAGTATAATAAAGAAATTATTGCAAACCGACCTTAATTTCTTAAAAGTTCTTTTGTCGAAATAAATTTATGTTAAATTGAAAACACTTCAGTCCAATTACTAAACGTAGCCTACATAGCAGAGTCGCGGGCACATGAATACCGGCGCTGGCCAACCTGCGGTAACATTTAGTTGAAATATAAATTAATCTACACCTAAAAAGTTCTACTCAATTACCTCAAACGTACCCAAACTGAAGTTAATTATTTCATCTTTTGAAAGTGTTTAAGTTTAAATACTGTAATGGTTAGTTTAAGTGGTTAGTTACTGAAATACAGTCATTACTTAGCCATTTGAAGCCAACAGAGTTAAAAATACACCGTACTCTTTGAAGTTACGAATAGTCCCACACGGCCGACAAAACCAATCTCTTTAGAAGCATTAATTCTGTGATTTGCAAACAAACCCATCGAGTGGATTAAAAATGTCAAATATTTAAAAAAAAATCAAATAAAAAACAACAAATGCCAATAATATATTGCCAGTCCCTCCTTCGTTTCTTCTCCACGCATGCGCAGAGCCAGAGTACGTTTAATGGACGCATTCATTCAACGAACTTTGGCATTTGAAAAGTGTATTTTCAATGGGATCGAGCCCAGATGCTCTAAGAATCAATCATAATGTTGAACGAAGAAAAATCTGAATTTAAATTGAACGCTCGTCATAAAGGCAGGATATTAAAAAGCAATTATGACATGCAAACACGGGGAGGGGGGGGGGTTCAATCACGAAAACGTTTTGAGGACAAACATTATTTAGGAAGAGTAGGTATTTGGTATGCATTGGAATGTAGTTTACATATATGTGATTTAATGCAGGATGGAAATGTTGTAAACATGATTTTCAAATAGCTAGTAGAAGCGAATATAATATACGGGAAAAGTATGAAAACAGTTTATTATTTCAAAATAATGCTTGTAAAGGTGCAATGTGGTACATACACATTTGATTTTGTGAGTCATTAAATTTGGGTCAACATTTTGGATTTTGAATTGAACTTTATTTTTTCGAATAGGAAGATGTATACATTTACATAATACACGATTTAAATAAGAACTTCTTTTCAACGTATTTATTTACACGAGGGGCTCTGCCCCTGGACGCTTCGCATCCCAACCCCGCCTCGACCTTCGACCTCAGATGGCAGCTTCGCTTCGCTCGCAGTTGGAAAATTCGCTAAAGAATCTCGTTAATCTTTGGCTCGTTTGTACGATTAATCCTTCATTACGATTTTAATCCTAGTTCTACTATCTTCTGCCAACTAAAGTTTTGAAACTAGGCCTAAATTTAGTAAAGATTATTGCAGGATTAACATACCCTCAATACTATGTTTCAGAAATGAGCCAAGCCTATATTACAAAATTGACTATTAGAATTTATCCATCTTTGCCAAGTTTACCTTTTTTTAGACAAAATAAATTGTTAAATCAGGCCCAATTTATTCTAATTCCAACGTGCTAAAACAGTATAAATTAGCTTGTTTTTTAACAGTAATTAAAAACTATCCAATGAACAGCTGATTTTGGATAATACTCAATCTCAGTTCTATTCCACTCTATTTCCAACGTGATAAAACAGTATAAATTGGCTTGTTTATAAACAGCTGTTTTGATCGCTTTATTTACTATTTCGTTGTTACTTTGTAACCAACATGGTAACCCATAAGACCCTATGTTAAAATTTTTTTACTTTTAAATTAAATTTTCTCAAAAAGTTGCGTTTTTACACAAAATACAACGATATGGGTGTACTTAAAAATCAAAACTACACCTAAATGTAAAATTTCTTTGAATTCGTTAGAGCCGTTTTCGAGATCCGCGAGAGATACAAAGATAGATACAAGAATTGCTCATTTAAAGTAATAGGATTCAATCATCTCGTTGAAATGTTGAATGTTTTATGAAATGTTTTATTACCTTTAGTTCAACATTGTTTATGTCCTCACAGCAACTTAATTCCATTTAATAATAGTAGAGATTTGATCACATGGATGCCGAAAGTAGAAGGAATTGTATATTAGGGAGTCTGGGGTGGATTGTTTAGCGTAGAAAATGTTTGGTATCGTCTTGTCAGTTCTTGTTCCGAATTCCCTAGGGTTCCTCCTTCTGTGCATACAGGGAACATAGGGGATTACTATGCTTTCATCGAAGCCAGTTTCAGTGACCCCGTCTCCAATCGATTATTATTCTTGACGTAACCTCAATAGTTTTTGTAAATATGAATGTCCATGTTTTAATAAAGTTTCTTCCATAGTAAAATTCAAATTAATTACTAAAACTGTAGCTGGAAGGATCGCCCTTAAGAAAATTACCGCCCTCATTGCGCTAGTGTGGTAATAGTTTTTCTTTCGGGGCGACAAGCGACAAAGTTATGCTTTTCTCCCTTAAGACACAAATAACTATTATAACATCTTTTGAATTATTTAAATAACTGATAAACTTAAACAATGTATATAATTTTAGTATTTAATATTGAAAACAATTTTAAATGCTTGCAATATATAGTTATTACGTAAACTTTAATAGATGTAGTTGTGTTAGTGAAATGCTATTTTATTAAAGTGTAGATACTATGCAGGAGCTTAAAGGAATCATTAGTAAACCATCATGTCGCATTGTCGCAACCCATAAATTGACAAACTACTGAAATGTTTTCTAAAATATGATATCTCATTTTACATGAATGATTATTCGAATGGGAGAAATGATGAGAGAGAATTTGTTTGACTGAGTCTTTGAAGTCCCTTCAACTGTACTCTTGAATAAAATACATTCATTTGTACAGATTTCTAAAAGCTAATACTGTAGTTAATCAATGGAAAGATACAACGTAAAACATTATAAAATACAATTAAATATAAAATTGCACAAAAATCTAAAGAAAAAACTGAACTAAAAAAATATAAAAGCGAGCATTTTATTTTGATAGTGAAAAAATAAACATTTACATAACTTTTACGTTTTTATTCTATCCTAAATAACAAAACCACATCACTTACTTCAGTTCTCTCAATGAACGTGTACAAATTTTGGAAAATAATAACAGTACGCAAATAAATAAATATACGTACTAAATGTCAATAAATACAGACTACAAAAATGCAAAATTACACTACTATCAAATCACAAACTGTCTAGTAACAAATTTCCCTTAACCCTCAATTTAAACATTGATGAACTGTCCTCTGCCCAAGCAATCATTGAATTCCACAATCTGAAACCGGAAACTGAAAATTGAAGATCGATCGATATAAGGTAAAGGTGAATTTGGAGAATTCTTAAAGCGGAACGTGAATTGACATTATGTATATAAATATGATTTAAAATTTAACTTAGAACAACAGTTTGGGGAAATAAAATTATTAAAACTCTTGTATGTATACAGTTAGCTTGGGCAATTTCTGTTGATTATAAAAAGAAGTAACTAACGCCTTGATGTCCAAAACTGTTTGGGAAAAACAACCGAATAGAGCCTGCTTTTACAGGGAGACAGAGAGCGAGAGAGTGTGATCGCTTCAGACATGCTACTTATTTGTGTATTATTATATTGCTTAAAATATATGGACTGTATGTTTGAAAGGAAACGTCTACACTCCAATTGTAAGACTGACTTTCAATATCCTACAGTTCGAAGTGTCGTAGATTCTAATCATGTTATTGGCGTTAAATTTTCTTGAATTCTATTCAACTTTCCGTCTTTGAATAATACTATGTGTGTAAAACCAGAATATTAAGCAATATTTAAAACACATAAGGAAATTTTTTGAAGTAAAAATATGAATTTCTGTTTACGAACACGATAAAGGTCAAATAAGTTCGCAGTGTATTATTTCATGTTTTCCAAAACCAAATATTTTATCACAGTAAGCGTATATTGTTCAACTACAAAGTAATTCTTCCGACTCTTTGAATTTGGAAGCCAATCAGACAACCTTCCAAAGTATTTCAAATTACATCTTATAAGTTGCACATGTTTAACTTCCCATGCCATAACTTGTCATGTCAGTAAAATTTTAAACAAAAATTATCGTCGTTTGATGGGTTCGTTGATGTAATTCGTTTGGCAATCATACTTTTATCTTATATTGTTTTGTATTTTAAGTGATAAATATAATTAAATTTACCGAACACTAATACGTAAAATCTATTTTCAAATCGTATTATAATATGGTACAGCCTACATCTGTGTGTACTACAATCTGCAGATTCTGTGTTCGCACAGATTACTAGGTCGTCTGCTGGTCCAGAAATAAAAGCTGTAAAAAATTCGTTCTCGCCCGCGTAAATAAACCTTGTTTTCAACCCAGCCGTCTAATTTGTTACTTTACTCGACGCTAACTTCCTTTCATAAACATATAAATTACTGATATAAAAATACATTTTATATTTACCGCAGTGCTGCGACTGTGGGTATACGTTTCTTTTATTTGGACGTCATAATTTCAGCTGATCTGTGTGTTTGTATACGGGTATGTTTTTCAAAATTGGGTTCATAATTAATAACACAACTATAGGCCATACATTTAAATGTAATTTTATAACAATGTAAACACAATTTAAAACCCACCCAAGATGCAATTGCCAATAAGAAAATATACTAAGTGGCACATTACACATTACGTTTATTATTAAATTATATAAATATTAGCGACTACATAAAAAGTTATAAACTTATATAAATTAGTAATAAACATTTTATTTTATGAAATGAGCTGAATTCAATGTTGATCTATTCCAAAAGAAAATTTCAATCATAATTGCGTTATTTTAATATTTCTTTACATTTTATGTGTCCATCCTATACAGTAAAACTAAATTACTCAAAAACCGCTTTTATCGCAAAACTAATAAAATTTTACTACAAAACCAACATATGAACTTATAAAAATTTCATTCTATTCACTTACTAAACAGTATTTATCTTCGCAAACTTGATCACTTCCTGACATTGTTTGTAAAACGATTTTATTAAAATTAGTCAAAGATAACCCATTTTTAAGGCGACAAGAATAAAATAAAATATATTTAGACAGGATTACGCCTGCTGATTATATTAGTTGTGAAACACCTGTTGGCTGTCTTCAGATTTTCAGCAGTACGTTAATGAGTTTCAAACCATTATTAACGAATATGTTTTTTTTTTTTTAAGTTTTAAAGACGACTGTATCTTTAATAATTGGCGTCCATTGCAATCCTGAGTCAAAAGAAGTTAGCACTCGCAACAAATTTACATAGTACATATACGTTAAAACAATATGTTGCACTTTTAACTTCTCCTATGAGTTTATGTCTGTATCTGGGCAGCTACATGGTTATACTATCTAGTGCTATAAACCCTCCACTCCCTATTAGGAATTACCACCAATAATAATAAGTGTGAACACAGAAGGTACTTGTTGAAATTCCATAAAATTCCACCAATTATGTTTAGTTATGAAGTGATTTTACTTTATAAGACATTCATTATCAAATTTATTAATAATATTTTTTTTTATCATTTAATACAAATATTATTAAAACATACTCATATTTCAAATGAAGTATTCCATGCAGCCATTAAAAATTGTCTAAAAGAACACACATAATAAAAAAATGTTTGAGTTTCGATTGCATTATTTTAAAAAAAATATGTGTTAATCGATATATTGCAAACTTTCAAGTTCACTCCTAAATCTTAAATGTATTGATAACTGGAAAACTGTAAAACATTTTTAAATTTTGATTGCACCAGTGTTTAAAAAAAAACTGTGTTGAACTGCATTTATGTCACATGTCCACTTTTGTTTTCAGACTTTTTTTTAACGTCCTGCTGTTTTGCACTTAAGGCTAATGAAGACAGGACCTACAGTTTTACGTGGAATCCGAACCACAGCCAACGATGTCTGTTAAGAAACCATTTAGAAAATTATTCAGGGTCATTGGGAATTGAACCCGGACCTTTTCCATTGATGGTTGCCATGACGATTGATAAAGATTTGACGCCTTAACAATCACGGCCACCGTGGCTCTATTCAGACTTTTTTAAAGTTGACTTATAGTACATCCTAGACCAAGAGCAATGCTCTATATTTCAAAACACTTACATTTCACATATATAATGTATGTAGTAAGTTTTTTAAAAGGGTTTTAGTGTGATCGGTAATGTGTTTTTGTGAATTTTGTTTTGTGTGTGACTTCTTAATGTGTTTGACGACCTGATGAAGGGATTTATTTCATTTTTATTTTCTGTGTGATCTGAAGATGGGTACTTAGGTTACCCGAAACCGCGGTAATCGCCAAGTGGTTTTAGGATTGGAAACAAGATAAGATGCAGGTATTGTTCCTAGGCAATTAATTGATATGTAGTACTAGTTGAAAAAATCTGATATAAACTTTCAAAATTAATGGAAAAGGACTTAAAAACAACCCATCATATGAAGTATTACAATAAAATTTTATCGTGTTTATGTTTTACAATTTACATTCTCTTGTTATCAATATATAATTTTAGTTATCTATCTTGGTAATGTTTTAAATATACGTTGCGTAATTTTAGTATAATTTGGGTACACAAATGTTTTTAGTTTAAGGCACAGTTTTAGTAGATTTTTAGACTAGAAGCTATATTCTTAATAATGACGGGCAATAATTACCTTTTATATTTAATTGTATAATTTACTGTTTCAATCTTCCGAGCCACTGGAATCAGGCGATGATAATCATTAAGATTTTCACTCTTCTAAATAAAAATCTTCAGCTATGGTGCCGGATAGTGATGACGATGGAAGTGGAAATTAACTCTAAACTGTATCGAGGTACATTAAGAAAACTGCAAAGTACAAAGCTACTTAATTATATACATTATCTAATCCACGCTATAAGTATTTAAGTTATGTGTTACTTTCTGTTGTATGTCGTACTTAAACAGTGCGATAGTAATGCTTTCAAATTTGGTTTGTAATACAAGCACGGGCATCATTCAAATAAAGCATCTAATAAACTGCATTTTATACTTTATTCACAGTATTCAATCATTGATAAACACTAGTTAATTGGATTTATAAACTTACCAACTGTGAAAGAAAAATGGTAACATGGCTGTGTCTAACCTGAAACATTCAGAATAATTTATATTAATAGTAAAGAAGTAAAATACGTTATCCTTAAGAGTGTTTTAGAAAGTTGTGTTTAGTTCATTGGCAAAAAAAAATCTAAATTTATCATTTTTAGGGAACATGTCATAAAAAGAAGAGAAATTTGTTGTAATTCATTCATAGCTGAAGATTTAAATTCAGCTAGCCTTGAAAACATATGACGAATTTGTTGTTTTAAATTTGGTTTAAATAAATGGTGTTTTGCAAAAGTAAAAGAACAGAAATGAACCAGAGTTACCAATTCATATAAAATATCGTAAATTGTAACACAGCTTTTGAGCCTGGCTGTACCACCGGTAATGTTTTATCACGCAGACCGTTGATTTCGCTAGTGATTACTTTTGTCGTATTTTTTGTGTTAAACTTGATCATAGATACACAAATTGTCTAGACCAAATTTTCCAATCACTCACTAAAATTAGTTTTAACGTTTTTACTTTATGCTAGATAGGAGGGGAGGAGCCTACGCAGTTAAATCGATAGCCAGTAACTAGGCTCGAACCTGAGCAACCTAGGGTCCAAGGTAACAACTGTAAAAAACTTTACTAACTACTTTATCCTCCCGGCTTCCCCTTAATGACATAGATTGATAAATTATGTAAATCACTGACCACTGAAAATAACAGTAGACAATAATAACCCAACCTTTGTCATGGGTCGTTTATAAAATCGATTCCTTTATTTTTATTGTCGACGAAAATAATGTCTTTTTTAACTTTTATCCGACGAAAGTTTAGTACTTTCCTTTTGTGGTTTCATTTCTGTACTAAATGTCGTAAAATATTTTATTACTTTTATTCTGACGTAGTAAAATTTATTCAGTAAGATGTTGGAGATACAGTTTATAGAGATAAAATAGTGAAATCCAGACTCGAGGCTACATCTGCACTGGTTTTTTAGCTTCTACAATACCATTTTGCTGTTAGGCAAACGCTAAATTAGTATTCGAGTAATTTTGCTCAAATTAGTATTTGTTTTCGGCTTGATACCTCAGTTTTTAATTTAAATAAATCTAGCTGTCGTTTAGCTCTTAGCAAGACATTCGATAAGGAATTATTCATATCTTAAGGAGTTTTTCAAGTTCACCCTCAAAGATAGTAGTGAGTCTAAAGTTCTCCTGCGTTTAAATAATACTCGTAAAAATGGATCTTTGAGTACTTTCATCATAAACTATGTCAACAATATCCAACACTATTATATTAACTTTCTGATAACATAAAATTTACAATTTTTGAAATCACGATATCTCACTAACGACAACTCGTACGAAAAAATATAAGGAAAACAGATCTCGTTTTTCGTAGAAAACAGAAAGCTCTTCAAATTGTATTACAGGGTGTTTTACTAACACTTACCGTTAAGCAGATATTTATGAATACATTTTTGTATTAGCTTTTGAGCTTGAATAATATTTAGCCCAAATTCGCTCTATAAGGACTTTTTCGTTTGATGTTTTTTTAGTACAATTTTCAGCTCTATGCTAATTTTTCCAAAGTTTTGAATTTTTTTGTATTTCAACTGGACTATTGCAATCAAATCTATACTAATATTATAAAGAGATAAAGATTGTTTTTTTTGTTTGTTTGTTTGTTTGTATGGAGGGGGTAATCTCTGACACTACTGAACCGACTGATTCAAAATTTGAAGCAATTATTTTTGTATTTTTAGCTTTTAGGTTAGGGTTTTAAAGTGTAGACCTTAGCCTTGCTGGTTCTTTTAACCATTATTATAACTGCTGTTATAAAATAAAAGAAATAAGTTAATTTGAACATTTAACATTATTTACCATCTTAGTTTTGAGGTTATTATTAATCCTACACCTTTATTATAAATAAAACATAACATATGTTTTTAGAAGGTTCCTGTGGGGGTTGGCGTGCGGAGCACGCAGGGGTCTCCCATAGTGTACATATAAAGAAAAGGAAATGCAATTCTATAGTTTTTATTTTGTATATATTTTTTTGCAAAGAGTATTTAAAAACATTTGTTGGTAAACACATTAACATTTTATTAATTTATTAGTTTTTTTCAGTTATCTAGAGTTAATTGCCTCTCGGAATGGTATTCTTATTTTGCAGAGAACAAACTGGAGTAATGTGCTGTTTAATGAATACGGATTCTAGTTATATCTTATATTAAAAGACGTTTAAAAATAAATATCCCGTCTTTTCACTTAAATGAGACACACTTTCTTTTCTCTTTGTGCACCCTAATGGAGACATATTGTTTCGTCGTACATTCATACACCTATATAATTCTCTCCCGACGTTTTTGTGAATACTGGCTGTCTTACCGCATATTTTAACAGAGGAGTGATTAAAATAAAAATAAATCTTTTCCCCGAAATGAAAGGCGAATTGGCAGACTGTTTCACATGAGTCAATTTTATAAACTTGCGTGTTTGTCTTTAAAAACGTTTTCAATTTGTATTTGACATTTTAACCTTTAAAATAACTTACGAAAATGATCGACATAAAAGTTTTAATTTATAAAAATTACATTTTCAATACTTATTGCTTATAATTCTAGATAAACATGAATATTTCCAAACCTAGAGATTAAAGGTAAATCTAACATAATGCTATGCTGATATACGGCTTTGCCGTGATCTTCAGAAGTTTCTCAACATATAATTTATTCATGACCTAACACCTACTTCTTGTAATCTGGCTTTCCCCACTGCGGTTAAATTCGGCTAATTCCGTTACCTCTAATCCATGTTAATACATTTAAATCTTGATTAAATATTTGATTTACTGAGTCCAATAAATACTCATTTTCAGTAAGGCCAATTATAGTTGTTATTTTAATTTAATTTTACCTTTATTATATGTTGTGCAAAAAAAATATATGTAATTATCCTTTAAATTTAAATTTAAGTTATCGTAGACAAATTACAAGTCACTTAGAAGGCGAATAGATACAACTTCTTTTTATACCTCCTTTAAAGTCACGAAGTATTCGAATAGATACATTATAGATACAATCCAGATGTTAAAAATACTGAGCGATGCTCGGTCACTCAGGTACAAACTAGCCAAAGATTAGCGAGAGCCTTCAGCGAGTTTTCCAACTGCGAGCGAAGTGAAGGGTTGGCCGACGCGGGGTTGGGACGCGAAGCGTCCAGGGGCAGAGCCTTTAGTTTTTATATAATCAGAGCGTATAACAGATCCAAACAACTTTAAGTATCTAAACACTTTTCTATAATTTGTGTAATTTCACAACTCTAAAAACATTTTCAATAGCCATCAATATCTAAAAAAAAATGGTTGTCACTAACATTTAACACTCTCTGTATACATGGTTTTGTACAGCTCGTAAGCTGTTTGTCTTTATTTCATTCTCATTTCTCATTCCAAATCATTCTTAAAATAAAACGACCTGAAAATAAACATAATAACTTATAGAACCAATAATGTTTCGATTATTCAACTTTTATAACCGATTGTTTCTGTTTTGTTTTTTATATTTTTAATTTTAATTATTATTATTATAATGTATAAATCTATAAAACTCTAAATGGTTTAGGAAGCTATACAAGATTAGTAACATATTTAAGTTTCTAACCATATAAGTTATGTTTGTATTTTTAACCTAAAGTAATTTTATGCATCATTATTTTCCGTTGTCATTCTATAGATATAATATTTCTAACGAAAATGTATCCTAGAGTTTATAATTTGTGTGTGATTTAAACGCGTTCGACAATAACGGATTGTTTTGAGCGTCTTCTCGTTTAATTATTCATGGACAAAATACAAATAGTTTACAATGGGGACTGTAGCATTGTTTTTTCTCGTTGTTAAAAGTAGAGGAAGAATAGGAAATTTTAAATAACCCGAAGAATAAACTGCCACCCTGGGTCAAAATCTCAACTGCCCGACTGTAAATTCAATATATTCTACGGGTTCTTTTACACGCCTCCTCACTGCCTACTCAATGTTTTACGACGTAACCAGAAGGCTATCTTCGAATACAAAACGTAAAACTTGTATGCCTAAAGTTTTTGTATGCAACACAACTGATATTTAATTTTATTAAACTTGATTGTATTAACCTCAGTACATATAGTTGGTCAAACATATATTATACATAGTAAACTATAAAAGTTTAATTAATACGGTATATGTCCAGGGGTTTTCCAGCGCAGGTCCCTGCCTATACATATTTACTGGATTAATGAATTAGTTTTAAGTATCTGTGTCTTTTTCTTTTCAGACGTCATAGATGTGGGATGTGGGTCAGGTGGTAGTTTGGCTAGCCTTTCCTGTATAGTTGATTGGTGCTTGAATGATGGCTTATATAATTGTGCTGTAGGACAGTTGACACATGCAGTATTCCGAGGTTCAAGTCTAGTGTAGGATTTCTTATATACCTAGAAGCATCTCTTATTAGCCTAGAGAATCGGTTTTGGAGTATTTGAATTCTTTTGATTTGGGAATCTGACGCAACTCCCCAAGATTGAGCAACCATATTGCCATATGTCGAAGACGGCTTAAAGACGTGTTTCCAGAGATGTATCCTGATACGTAAGGGTTTTAATCTGCTGGTGACATGCAAGTCCCATGTCTGTTTGGTGTCTAATATTACGCCGAGGAATCTAACTTATTCTGTACAGAGATGGTGGTAGGCTACTGAAGTCGTGCTTCTTTGGTACGTAAGTTTAAAGTAATTTTATAGTTTGGCTTTACGTAGGTTAATTTGCACTTTCCATTGTTTGTTCCATTTATCCATCTTATAGCAGAATTCTTACAGTTTTGGTGCAACCTATTCACATGTGCCTGTGCTGGGAGTTGCAATGTCATTTGAAATGTAACCTTTGTGATTTTTGAAAGTCAGAAGCATAAATAAGATATATAGAAGTGGTCATATTACACTGCCCTGTGGAACTCCAGAATATGTTGCATCAAATTTAGATTGTGCTGTTTCATACCTAACACAAAATTTTTTGTTAGTGAGATAAAACTGAACTATTCTGTAGAACGTATCTGGAAGTAGATGTTTTATTTCAGTTTTTTCAGTGTCTAAACATAACCCGAGACAAACTGTTTTTGTTTTTATATGTATTCGAAATGATGTCGATGATTCTCTGATGCTGCGGATAGAAATGCTGAGTTCGGAAACCAAGGTGGGTATTTGAGATAGTACGTATCATTAAGGTATGCCTATGTTAGGAGTTTTGGTAGAAGATGATCAAATAATTTTGAGAATATTAATAAGAGACACTAAAAGGACGATAACCCTGAGAATCATTCCTAATTTTTTGTGGTTTTGGAATCATAATTATTATTACGTCTTTCCATTTTTGTGGAAAATATATTAATCAAAGAATATCATTATATATCTGAATTAATAGAACTATTGACTTTCTCGGCAAGACAGTTAAAAGGAGTTGTAGTACCATGTCGTACCCAGGGCTTTCTTTGTTTGAGATCTCTTTATTGTATTTTTTACCTGTGAAAACCATAAAATTGTAATAGCTGCAAAGATCCTGTACTTGACGAGTGAAGTTAGTGCCAAGATCTTTGTTAGGGTGAAACTGCTGTGATAGCATGTTTAAAGAAACATTAACTTTTTCTTCTGGAATGGAATCAATACCATTTATTATTGACCTTTGAAGGAGGCACTGCTTCTTTTTGTTCTGTTATTAACTTAGTTTTTCTCCAGAGAGACCCTTCGTAATAAGAGCCATTAGTTGATTCTTTAAGGCTGCTCTGTGTTCATTGTTTAAAACTCCCAAAACAAGCACACTGTCTTGTTTGTTGATGCTATCTTGTTGTTCGTTTAAAGATAGTTTTGAGCTCAAAACACAACTACTGCTGTAACATTAACACTCGTAGTTTGAACAAGTAGGAGTCGGAATTTAAATGTACGTACTAAAATCAGACCATCAAGTTAAGTGAAAATGTATAGGTAACATTAGCTGATTTGGAGGTTTCAACTGAAGTAGACTAAACGAGCGCCTTAAACCTTTCGGCCACTCTACTCCCCTTTTTTGTAAATAGAGGATGATTAACGAAGATAATCAAAGACTTTGGGAGCTCATTCTATGTGCAAGAACAAAACAAAATCATTATTTATAAAAATAAAACAGAAACTGCTAGTTCTCGCACATCTATTCGTTTCAGACCTTTGTTTACATCGAATGTTTTAAGGGTTTGGGATAACCTCCCAAAGTCCTACCACATGATATTGTTCTAATTTAGGTTTGAAAAAAAGAGTCCATTTCGAACAAAACATTGTCCTGTTATATTAACTCCACATTTTAAAATATAAGTAATTAGTTAATATATTATTTACAAAACAAACTGTATTATTTATATAACAAATTAATGATACGCCGGGGATAATTACGAACGTTGAAAGCTTTAGATTTGTTGCTATTTAGCTTCCTGCAGCGTTAAAATGTAATTAACAGGTAATTACCGACAATATCAGCTGTCCAATCATCCATTGATTAATTTCCAGCTGATTAATCATTTAAGAGTAATGCGTTTCGGTTTTATTATTACATAACGTGGATATGTCATCCTATAGATCATGTTGTTTAAGCAATATTTAAAGCATACAAATGAGGAACCCTAATATGTTATTTTACTTCGGCTCGCATTAAAATGCCAAAATATTGAAATTTTGTGAAAGTTCTAAAAATTTTACTCCCACTTTTTATTACTTAGCAATAAAAAATGTTGTGTCCGTGTGTATGTATGTATGTCTGTCTGTGTGCACGACTTATGCTCTTACAGTCGTCTAGAAAACTTTTTGGTGGTGCCAAAATCTTCGTAATTTTATTGCGGAGAGTTGAAAAGCTTTTGAGCTTTCTAGCGTGATGTGCCTGACAAAAACGTCACATTTTTGAGTATTCAAAACAAATACGAGCCGAAGTCTCGAAAAAGTGTTCCGTCTTTTCATCTTGTTCCTACAGTATATTGAAAATATTTCTTTCCTTCGCACACATATAATAGAATGTCTACTTTTCAGTCCCTGAAAACTGATGTTGAACTTAAAACATGATGAAGTTAACATTGACGAATCAAGTTTATGTTTCGTTATTCATATTTGAAATAATATGTAACTTAATAATGTTACATTTAAATCACATGTGATTAAGCTATTGTTGCTGGCTTATACTATATAGACTATACTGTGTGTAGTCTCTATGTTACCGGCCAAACAACCTGATTCCAGGACAAACTAGTGCTGCCTACGCCAAACTAGTTTATCCAAACAGGATTAGGGCGAACTAGTTTGGCGAGGAAACTAAGCCATTAGTTTTAGGATAAAGCAGTTTCAACTTGGAAATATCGATCGAAACAAGCATGGTGAAACATCGTCAAGTTAGGTTAGGTTAGCTCTATTTCCTTTCTATGAAAGTTATTGTCCAGAAAACTAAGTAAAAACATGTTACAGACCTAATTGTTGTGAGTTTTTCTAACAATAACCAGTTAAGCCTTACAAACTAGGAAATACTTTATTCTGAACAACAGGAGGAACTAGTTTTTCCTGAAAAATAGCAAGGATAAATTAGTTTATCCTGATGCTCTTAGAATAAACTAGTTAGTTATAACCAAACCTATGGCAATTTCGTTTGTCCTGACTCTCACGGGATAATCTAGTTTGGCCTAGGCAGAACCAATTTGTCCAGAACTTTGTTTGGCCTGTAACATATATAACACTTTAAAGAAAGATCTTCGCCTGCGAAATTTGCTCTGGATAGCTTTAATTACGTACTCATACTAATAAATAACCGTTTTCAAAAAAGTGTTAGCATTTGACGCTGCTCTTGTGATTTGCTATACAGCACAAATTTTGTTCCACAAAATCTATGATAAAATATGAATTCCGCTGGCCAACAAGAAAAACTATGTCCAATTTTTTATATAATACGTGTTAATTATAAATAAGACATACTTGAAAACAGGATCAAATACGTTCATACAATGTATTAAAATTATGGTAATTTTTAATAGACTTGAAATTGTTGTCCTTTTTGGATCCGACATTTTAAATTACACTGTATATTTTGAAATAGGAAGGTGGACATGTAGTTATGATAAGTTTATAAAATTTAACAAGGAAATATATTAATAATTATGATAATAATAAACAATTACTAAAAACTCGACTTCAAATTAAACGGTTAAGTCAACAAATTTTATTCACTTTCAATATTAAAATATTTCATTTTGAAATTTAAATGACTCTTTCGATCATAAACTTACTAATACACAACATTTTAATAGAAAACCGTTCTACAATAAATGTTCAAAGTGCGTCCTCTCTACAGATTGGCATTGCGCTAACCTCAAAGAATATCCGTTTATAAAAGTCAGCGTAATTTAATTCAGCTACTTATTGTTTATTATTACCATCATTACTGTGGTACCTTTTAAATGAATTCTGAATGACAAACACAACATGCTTTTAACCCGAAATTGGAGAATTTGTGTGAAAAAAGTTGTCTTGTCAAATCTCACATACAAATCACATATCAGAAGTCAAGCTTAGTATTAAAAAATACAGTTCAATTCAACAAAGCGAAAAAATTTGCAAACTTACTAAAATGTATATATTTTAAAAACTATTTATATCTTGCACTTGTTTCTGCTTCCATGCACCTTTCATTTCTGCAATATAAAGCTGTTTGCACACTTTAAAATCACCCTATATTTTGTTTAACACAATCCTGAGTCCCAAAAACCAATTATTACAAATCGTCAAATAGATGGGGGAATATTACAAAGCTTTCACAGCCGTGGACAAAGCTCGCACAATTATTTATATATATACTGATTTAAACTCAAAGACTAAACTCAGTTACCATATCTGTGCACTCTATCAAGTCCTAATTACGTTTCAAAACTTTAGTTTATAATAAATAGAATAATACTAATGGGTTTCTGATTGCTGTACCTATATATAGGCCCATGCACTAATAAATATATATAATTTTCGTTGAAAGATTAAATATTCACAATACAACACAAAACTGTTTCTATGTGCTTTGTTAAAACGTACAAAATGTGTAATACGTTCAATTCAAGAGTAACAATGAATTTAAAAAGCTTTTTAATCGACTTTACCTATTACACTTTTGGAATTAGTGAAGTTGACACAGGCGGCAAATACTTCTTATTAGCAGGTAAAAGGTGTGCGTAGCTAAATATAATATACGCAGAATAAATAACGCGCACATAGTAGGCCTAGGACTACAGTATGGTGTCTCCATTGTTTTTCTACCTATCTTGAAAGTGTTGTTTCACTTAGTAATTTAACTTGTATTCGCTAAAACGTTTCATTTATGTAACTTAAACGATCATTTTCATGGCGGGAATAGATACACTGATCCGGACCAGAGAAAGGATCGTGTCGGCTCCCAAACACACGAGTTTTCAATAATTTGGATACGCTATACTTCTTCTGTCAAGTCACCCTGTATCACCACCTAATTTGTTTTTCCCCCGCAAATTCAAATGACACACTCTCAGAAATAAAAGGACTTAATACTTTCTAACAACATTTTCAATAATTATATTAAAAACCTCAAATTAAAAAAATATTTGAGTTGAATTAAAAAAAATATAATACTGACGTGAGTTGGGCGATTTTTGTGTAAGAAATATGTTATTGTTTAATATAATTTGTCTGTACCTCAGCCTCCAGCCCCGTCTCACACCTTGCTTCGTTCAGCTAGCAGTGGAAAGCTCAATATGCCGGCCTCGGATTATGGACTGCTTAATTTCGTACTATTATGTTTTTATATTTATTATTATTCTTTTTGGATTCAGACTCGAAATCAATTTTGAAAAAATCAAAATGGCTGTAACTAAAAAATTTGAAATAATCCCAATTATCGTTGTATGACATATCGTTTGAAAGCTTATTTAATTCTAAATCCAAAAGGAATAATAATAAATATTTTTTAAATAGTACAGCAAAATGGGAAAAAATTGGAAAACACGATTTCGTTGCTTTTTGGCCGCCATTTTTAATCGGTTAAATATATGGATGTGCAAACTTCACCGTTGGTTTTCTCTCAAAATTCTACATCGAAATGATGTATCACATGACCACCTTTTCATTTAAAAAAAAACAAAGTTACATTCAAAATGGCGGATACAAGATGGCGGACAAATTTTTTGAAATCTTAATAAAATAATATTTTTACACAGAGTAGGTTCTTCAATCACATCTGCCTTCAAAGTTTCCTTGTATACGAAATATTAAACCGTTTCCAGACTTTCCGAACACCCGGTATTACCAGAATTGTTTAATTACCTAATTTTTTTGATAACGGCGACCATTATTGTGCTCGCTAGGCGCGAA
Organism: Philaenus spumarius; assembly: GCA_018207615.1. Lineage (NCBI taxonomy): Eukaryota > Metazoa > Arthropoda > Insecta > Hemiptera > Aphrophoridae > Philaenus > Philaenus spumarius. Next base: position 182,305 of record JAGFPH010001712.1, read on the forward strand.
TAAATTGATTTAGTGCTTCGCTTATTGGATCTTCGAAATCTATCTGCGCTAGCCGAGCCTAACTGGAATTTATTCCTTTAAAGGCACAGAGCCCATATAGACTTAAAATTATGTATGCAGTCGACAGTACGCAGTTACAAGTTGAAATTGATTAATTTACCAAAAATAATCCCATTTTTGTGAGAGGTTTAAATTTACTCTATAGGCTAAGTAAAACCCACTAAAATATTTCAAAGCTTTATTAGCATTTATTTGAAATGCATCTAACCATATTTAGAAAAAATGATTTTACCTGAAATGAAATAAATTAACATAGAAAATATTTTTTTTTACTTTTGGTGTTTTTAATTGTGTGTATATATAACTAATAAAACACAAATAAATAAACAGTGGAATAAAACGAAATCCCAAGCCTAAACTAAGCTTGGAACAGAGACGAATGCATCGCCAGCTTACCAACTAAGCTACTGCCGCTCAATATTACGAGTTAAGTCATTTTTGCTCGATTATCTCAAAAGAAAGAAATCTGTTTAGAAATGAATCAAGAACTATAACTTTGACTTGATCGGTACTTGTAGTTCATCTAAGTTTAGTAGTAAGTCTAAATATAGTTATCTAAAGTTACATTTCCGGTTGGATTTACAATTGAGATACAAATTGCACTCAAGTTAAACTTACTCAATCCATTTCCCAAGTTTCTATCAATCATTGTGCAATTATTTCGCTTCGACAAATAGTCACTTCGTTTGATAAGCTGATACGTCAATAACGATCGGCCACCTATTATGTGTTGCTTGTAAATTACAGAGTTTCTTTAAATTTTATTTGTATTATAATAGCCGTTTTTCCCGGCTTTTGTCGTGTTAAAAATAATGACCGAAAGCTTTTCCGGAAATTATTTATTTGTAAAAAGGAAACGTAGGTCTGGTTCGATTAAACAATAATCGATATTTCAACTTCCGTTTATTATTATGAGCCCTCTAAAACACTCTGAAAATATAAATTTGTAAGTATAGTTGGTCTATATTAAAATAAAATTAATTTGCCTTCCAACACAAGGTGTTCAAATTTAGTAACTGATTAGAAATGTCGTATAATATATATGCCCTATCTTGCTTAGTGTTTAGTCTATCCGCCAGTGTGTTGATTTTTTTAAACGCTATAACTTTGGAAACAGATATAAGACTAATTTTCGGTAATTTGAATTATATGTTGTAATTATTAACCTAAAAGTGTCAGGATTCAAAAATATTTAGATTTTAGCTGAATATTCGCTGTTTTAGAATAGGCTATTAGCAAGAAATTTTGTTTCTTGTTTTTTGTTTGTTTATAAATTTGTTTTACCCTATCTATTATTTTGCTCACTCAAATACAATAAAATTATTGCAAAACAACCCTTCACTTCACCGCGGGCCGTACTCTACTGGTGTACTGCAGTAAGATTAAAACGACTATTGTAAGAAAAGCTTAAAAGATAGATATATTATTCACTAACTTTTGCGTATCTTTTCATTACCAACATTCCATCCAACTGTTTTAATACATCTCTGAAGGTTTAGCCAGCGCGACACTCAAGTGAAGATGTAAAAAAAAACACTTTTTTAATCTCTGTAAAGTCCAATTTTGAAAAAAATCAATATGACTCGTAGTCCGTGCCATTTGGGTCCGACTATTTGTTTCTGTACTGTTGGAAAAGATTTTTTTTAAATACCAAGTAAATTTCCATACTTAATCTCGTTCGCATGGGTTTGAACCGTGATCTTGTAGCCTACAATAAAGTTTGTTCCTACAACTAAATCTTCTTCACTTACTGTATTTTTGGTATTTTTCAACATCGTACGATATATTCAGCGTCACTAACCGTTAGAGACTAATTAATTAAATACGATAGTGGAGTAATTAATTAAATACAATAGTGGGATTTTCACAATTCCAGAATGTTTGATACGGGCCCAAAGAAAGGTATCTGATCAAATATATGATGTCAGTAAATTATATCAGGCATATTCAAATTACGAATTCATATACTGGGATCAAATTACACAAATTTACAAAGAATTTAATATCTGTCTTACTACTCTGGTGTGAATGATGTATTGTTATTATTATTAATTAATTATTTAAAAGAATATTAAAATACATTAAACCAATTAAATTTCTCTTTTCTCATAAAAAGTTACGACATTGTCGTCATTTTTATTCAGCACAAATTTGAATCTAGAACTTCTTACATGACATTGAGGATGTCCACTTTTTATTGAAATATGTTTAAACATCACACTTAAGTTAATAATAAAATTATATGTTTAAAAATTTAATAATAATTGCAAGTCAAAACAACCGGTTTATAAGAAATTAAGTTACAGATGCTAATTTGCTTTAAAACTAAAGTACTTTAACCCAAAGTTTGGAAATTTTTTAATAATATAGTTTAAATTAGATAAAATTTAAAATGTCGTCTGGACTTAAGATTCAAAGCTTTAGATTATAACATTTTAAGTATTAGCTTACAAATATTGTTAAACACTTTTTATTTGAGTGAAATTTTCAATCCGCGTTTAAAGTGTAATTGAATCAACTTTTTTCTACTTATAGCAACGTAGTCTACAAATTATTTATGTTGTTCTAAACTTACAAGACATTATAAAATTTACAAAAGAGTTTAACCAACATTGTATAAAATCACTTATACTTTAGTATAAATTCAATAAACTATAAAACTTTTCTAACAAATTTAAGATAGTGTCTTTTTCGGAAACTTTTTAATCCACAACACTTGATCACAAAATACTTTCACAAATCGCCGTGTCCTACCTGGTGTTTCGTGCAGTCGTGGCTCACTACTTCCACTTCTAATACTTTGATTACTTCCTCCGACTTCCTGATTGGCAGCAGCCGCGCGTCTTCGGATGGACTTTCCTCCGGTCAGGCGAGCGGATTGCGACCGCGCGGCCGGTCTACGGCGTCTACCCGCGTCTGGAGGAGGCGTACCGGGTACTCCTCCTGTCAAAACTGCTTCCATACTCGAAAAACCCGGAGCACAAATCGAGGCAGACCTCCCCTTGCTCTGCGCAGCACGCACATCGTCGGCCATCGTCATGCTACCGACTGCCGAGCGAGGGCCACCCGCGGTGAACAGCTCGTACGCAGGCTTGCCACAACCCTAACGTAAACATTCCCGCGCACAAATAAACTTTCTTCCGTGAGAGAGTACAATGGATTTATTTTTAACTTTGATTAGAATAACATTAGAACACTTTCTTTAGTACTTGGGATACAGATTGACTAGGATATTTTTAAAACTTTTAAGGTAATATCTCCTTTAAGTTTTGAATTTATAAAAAGGTTTGACTACTCTCTCAAGACGATGTTTATCTACAGTGTCTCTTCTTGGAAAATGAAATGAAATCTTATTCTGTTA
>JAGFPH010001712.1:189757-200245 GCA_018207615.1 Philaenus spumarius
AAATTGCATTCAGACAATGCTGATGGATGGAATGTGGGAAAAAGCAAAAGGTTTTGTCTACCAAATTGCATTCAGACAATGCTTATGGGTGGTGATACCCAGACCATTAGTGTTTCTCCATTAGTCTTTTTATCTTAACGATCTATTTTAATTTGTATTGTATGTTGTTTCAGTAACTAACTAGTTTCAGTAGTGAGTATAAAATAAACATTGAATTTTCTTATTTGTGTGTGACTTATTCGTATATAAATTTATTTATTTGTTTAGTTTTGAACATTCTGTTAACGCTCTCCGATTTTCAAGTTATGATGACGATGACCATCTAGGGTTTTCGCCTTTAAAAATATAATAATTAAATTAAATTAACGACAATATTATAAAACAATATTGATGTAACCAAAAATAATGGCTTATTTCTTCTGCCATCAAAAGTGTAAGAATATAATTCTCAACTATACTAACAATGTACACTTTTAATTTGTATTTTAATTCATTACTTTACATTCTATAGTATTGGTTACCAAAAACTGAATCAACTTAAAATCCAAAACATATTTTAATTAATTGTTAGTTTGTATACACTTAAAACATGTTTTTAGAAAATAATTAATTTCAGAACTTTGACGTGAACTTGTTTAACCAAGCACTGCTTTAAATATAATAATCACTAAGGATAAATAAATTTCGATTGTAGAGAGAAAATTTACTCTACCTAAGAAATGAATCTTGAAATGTAATTTTAATATTGAAAAAGGCGTTTTCATCACTTTTCAATTACACAAATAGCATTTGTTAAATTTGTAATGAGCGTAAATGGCTTTCATAAAGGTCGGACTGTAATAAAATTGTACAAAATGTTTGGTAAGCCTCCCCCTGTATTCACTTAAAATCTTTTACATAATTTAATAAGTAAGTTGCAAAATAATATTACACCACTGTTATACATATAGAAAACGTTGGGAAACAACGTAAGTACAACGTAAGTAACGTAAGTGATCTTACGCTAATGCAATAAAATACAAGATTGGGTAATAAATTAATAATATTAATATAACACTATACCCTTCGCATTTACAAATATTGCCATATCGACGAATTTATGAACAACATGTATAAATAAACCTTGAATTGTGTTAACCATTTTTCAATATTTCTTAAAAATCCATTAATAATTTTCAGCTTTTAATGTCCTGACATCTGCCGCGAGTCATGCTATTTTAAAGCTAGTATCACTCATTAAAACATAATTTTGACCCACTGAAGTTAGGATCAGTCTAAAATATCACAAATTCGTAATTCATTTGAAGACATATATCTTTAAAATCCTGCTAAAGATTGCTTATTATGTGTTTGTCCTTTTTTAAACCTCATTATTTGTAAATACATTTTAAAAAGCTGATAACCAACCTTTCCTTCACGTTTTAATAACTCAGTAGAGTAAAAATGGAAATTCTAGTATTTTTTTACTAAATTTATTGAAACAAAATATTCAACCAGTGTTTCCAATGCAAATTATGAACCTCAGTTTTGATTTAAATGTGTAAGAAGTTCTAAGATGGCGACGAAAATAACCCTTGATCCATGGGCGGATCCAGCCGGTTTTCAAGGAGGGGGCTGTCTCCTATCTGGAGGGGTATAGAATATTTTTTTGGAATACAGTGCTTGAAAACGTATTTTTAGACTATTTCACAAGCACACATTTTTAATAGGAATTAAGGATTATATGCTTTACCCCAAAATTAAATTTTACTATAACAAATTGTAGAGAATAAATCATAAAATTGAATTGTAATTATACTTGAAAATTTTTTAAATAGCCTCATTCTAAAAAAACTTATTTCACTAAATTAGAACAACTAAACAAAATTCTCGCAAACGCAGTTATTATTATGCAGTTCCAGTCAGACGGGAAAAGGTAACAGCTACAGCTAACGCGCCTAGGGCGTTGAAAATGTATATTATTATATTTCACGGAAATACCCGAATAGCTTCGGAACACTAAACCAGGTTTTCCTTATAACAAACGAAAATAGGCTATATAACTAGCACTTCAAATCGATATAAAAATCATTATACGAATGTATAGATTTGTAATAAATACACGATTGCAAAATGTGCTTTCTCATTTTTTGAAAACTGTCCAATTGAAAGGGTTTACAGAAAACTTCATAGTATCTAAGAAACTATAACATTGACTAATGATTAGAAGATCGTGGTAGAAAGTTCAAATCTCGACGAATCCAATGGTGCCCTTATCTTCTTCTCAAAACAAGTCTGTCTAAAGGCTATGTGCCTTTAAAAAGTGACGAGTTTGAGTCATTTCCTTGTGCTTTCTAGTGCGGCATCAATTGATTTAAACATCTACAATTTTACAACGATGATTACATATGTAAATATAAGTTTTAGAAGAACTTTGTAAGTACAAAAATTAAAAATTAATCATTTCCTTTTCAATCGTTTTTGTTTTATTGATATTGGATAATATTTAGTGGGTGAAATATTCCATACAAGTTGTCAAATTCAATTGAGTTCAATTCAGTTGCCTGCCACTTAGACGATTAAACAAAACAAAAATATAATAACCCAAAGGAGGGGGCTGCAGCCTCCACAGCCCCTCTCCTGGATCCGCTAATGCCTTGATTTACAAAAATCGGTTTCAAGTTCGTTTATAACACAATAACTACTACACTGGTTTAAATCCACTTCGGCCATTTAAGGCTCGGTAGACTCAGCCACCATCTTGAATTTCAACTCCCATAAGAGTTAAACGGGTAATAAGATTACTGGAGTAATAATGATCAGAAAACTGTTCTGAATGTGTCATTTTAAAGGTAAGGACAGTCCGAATGTGGATATCTTTTAGATTTAAAATTTAGTTTTAAAAAATATTTGTTCTTCGACTTAACTCAAAATCAATGTTTGCGATTTGTTTCCTTGCTCAATAATGCAAATATCAAAAATGTAAAAAGATCACCTCATTCGAAGTTTAATTGCCTTTCAAGTAAAAGTAATTTCAATAATTTTGGATAATTTATGACAAAAATCCAAGTTATTGTGGAACCATGTATGCGCCGAATTTGTGTTGCTACTCGAGTGTTTAGCCTGCACTCTGGTGGTTATCACATCAAGTTGTTACACGCGGAGGTATATTAGAAAAATAATATATCCGTTAATGTTCAATGTGTGAGAGAAAGCTGTGTTTAACAACACATACTACCTAACATTGTCACACGTGCACAGTACGTTTACAGTCAGGGTTACGTCTGTAACCTTTCTATTTTACGCCTTTATGGAGCTGCTCTATATTTGCTAGCGGAAGAATGAAAAACTAGTTAACTCAATGTTAGTAGTGAACAACTCTGCCACTAGGAGGGCTGCGATCAACTCACAGATATTTTTCCACTCCTGCCGAGGGGAAGTCTCCCTTATGGTATGATCCAAATCAGCTGTTAATGGAAATGACACTGAGATTAGTCTAGTGTGACCTCTAAAAGTTTATAGTTCCATTTGTACAGTACCTCTACATTTGTACAGTTCCATAGGCAAAGTACGAAATATGGTTATACTGTAATTTCAAGTAAACATTTAACATTAGCTTGTTGCAAAACTTATCTTTAGAGGAAAACAATCTTAAAATGTAGTATATTTAATTAACTTTTTTAATTTGAATAAAACACGCAAAAGTTAACATTGGTTAAAGGTCCCATACAATTCTAAAGGGTATTTAAGTAGAAACATATTGATGACTTACCTGAAATAACTCCACAAAGTAATTAAGCAAGCAAGTACTGACCCGGGCAAAGCAGGGTAATTATATATAGGGTAGCTGAAACGTAAGCACCGACTCCAACTTGTACGTTTAAGGAAAATTCCACGTATTCATGCAAGTATTTTTATTTTTGCTTGCTGCGTGAGCTCAACAACTTTAAAACGTAAGAACAACTTAACTGTTCACTACTCAAAACTAAGAGAGAAAAGTCACTTTCATCAAAGCTAGAGAGCTGAAATTTATTACGGTTAACAAGATACATAGAAAAGTAAACCAGATTTAATTTTGTCACGTGCTGCTGAGGGTGCAAATCTAATAACCACTAGTAAAACAATCTGCTAACTTCCCACAAATCTAGAGAGCTGAAATTTGGCACTTATTAATTTTAAGTGTTGTATAGGAAAGAAGTAATAAATAACGCAATTTTATCAGTTGCGTCTATTAGATAAATTAGGGGAAACAGCCCCTTTCCAATATACATAAATTTGTTATACTTCCCATGAAGGTAAAGAGCTGTTGATTGACACCTTTGTTTCATAAGTTGTAAATAGGAACAATAATGCTCTAACATTTAGATTACTTGAGTCTAAGGGGTGAGAACTTAAAAAAATACCCATAAAATAATAAATATACATTGTTGTACTTTTCTTTAAGGTCGACAGCTAAAATCAATTAATTACATTCTGAAGAGGCACCTCCACCTGATGGGGCTAAAGAACAACCCATTATGTCGAAGGTGTGGAGAGAAGAAGGAAACTTCTTTCCGTGTTTTATGCGAATGTGACACCCCCGCATCAAGTATCTGGACAGAAGTATCTGGGAGTGTCTTATACCCTGACATAAGCTACATACGAGAGGAAGGCCCCCAATGACTCCTTCGTTTCGCGAAAAGGCCGGGTTTGATGTGAACTGCTGCTTGCTCATGGGGTACAAAGGACCTCATGGTTTAGGTGCAGTGTGTCCTGATAGCAGGTAACACAACCCTCTAATAATAATAATAATAATAAAAGATACATTTTTGTAACCTGCGACTAACTTAATTGCGGTAAAAATGATTAGGACGAAACTCACTTCGCTGCGGATTTTGTTCCAGAAAACTCAGATCTTATGTCGGACGTTTTAAAAACAATCATTGTACCCGATATTCATTTCATTCACATTTTCTTCTTTGTGGGCGAAGGCACGGGTACCTGCTAGTAAGTTATGTTTGAGTTTGTTGGCGTAGTAACGAACTTGAATTGTGATGTGAGCGAAGTTAATAGCAAAAGTTTAAAAGAATTGTGTTGAATCCTTTTGAAAAATCCTTAAACACATTCAGTTTCAGAGAAAAACATTATTTTAAGGTTCCAAACTAGTTTATTGCCCTAAAAACGGTGCTGGATATGTAGTCAAAAGAGAAGGCTATAAAGCAGAGACGGAAAAGGAGAGTTACAGAGAAATATTGTGTTTGTTTTTCGTTGGAATACAAGTATTGTTCAACTTTTAACCGATAGTAGAGACTTTGCTGTCAGAATCAGATGCTGGAAGTAAACGCATTGAAGCTGATGACACCACGATTGAAAATGTTTGAAGCTCCAATCAAAATCACATGGAATCATTTTCATTAGCGAATTTAAATAGGAAAAATTAACTATTGCAGTGGCCCTTATGGTAAGACCCAAGGTCGGGAGTAGCAAATGAGCATCGATCATAGTCCCTAGAACACGTTTTGAGGTGTCATTATATATGTATGTATGTATATATGTGTTCGCACTCTGGGGGCCGCATTTTAGGTCCGATTTGGTCCAAATTTGGTACGCATGTTGGTTGTCTACATCCCTCAGACGAGTTCGTTAGCAAAACAAATCCAACAACCGGAAGCACGTTTTTTGTCCGGAAGTAACAATGTTTTGCGATTTTCCTACGAGAATAAATGTTTTTTAGAGTTTTTTCTACAAATATAAATGTAGGATGTTATTCTGCACATTTTGTTTTTTTTACGCGACCTTATAGCTCGCTTGGTTCCCCCAAAATCGATCAAAACGTAAAATACCATAGAAATATCCGGTTCAAAGCCATGTGGTGGATTCTACCGTGGGGTTGGCGTGCGAAGCACGCAATGCATTGTTAATTGAAGATACTCCCAATACGGGGGTTGGCGTGCGAAGCACGCAATGTCTTGTGTGTTGAAGATACTCCCAATATGCGGGATGGCGTGCGAAGCACGCAATGCATTGTGTATTGAAGATACTCCCAATATTGTAATATTGCAGCCTTTAGTTGTTGTTGTTGTTTTTTAAGTATAATATTTTCCAGATTTCCGTAACTCTCAACTTTGAGACGAATAATTCAAATTAAGGAATTAAATGCCAACATAAGAACAGAACGATATTTAGATTTGAAATATTTTCAGTTTGTAATTTTTAAAAATCAATACATTTAACGTTTTATCTCAAACATTAAAATGTTTCACCACTTTCAGCCGATATTTACCTTTAATCATTTGTAAACACTTTTGTATGCACTTACAAAAATTATTTATAAAATGTAAAAAGCTTTTTTTTTATAAAACGTATACTATTTTTTCAAAGGCTACTTCAGAGCGTCAGACGTTACTTGTACAACGCCCCAACACTTATTATTCATGGTTATTCATTATTAATGTTAACTTTATTAATTGTATAAATTTACGTTTATAAATGTTTATTTAAGGGGAAATGTGAATTGAAAAACAACATTGATATTTTCTCTTAAAAGCAAGACAAACAATGACTTTATTGGAATTGTTTTAAAATAGGGTTATAAAAATTTACAAAATATTGACATACTCTGGACAATTTTCGCGGACGAGTAGTCATTTTTAGCGGTGTACCTGCTTCTAGAGTTATAGAAAATTAGTTAAATGATTTACAATTACAAAAAGTAATATTTGTTTAGTTTTTATAGTTTAAGTTTTTACAACTTTAAAGCAAAAACAAATTTTGTCTTATACTAATATTTTTTTAATGTGTGTCTTTTAATGGGCCTTAATGTTTATCAAACGCATTTCTGAATTTTGTCTTACCATGGCCATACACTTCCTTAACATTTCCAAAGGAATATATCGAATCTTATCCGATTTATTCTTTTAAATTTACGACAGGATTATAAGTTTCTTAAGAAGTTGCTTTGGCATTCGTGTCTTGTCAAATGTTGCCCCCCCTTATTGAAAATATGCTAGGTTAAATTAAGATTCAGTTGTTGTAGCTTAACATTACCATATTATGTTTTCGAAGTTACTGCAGTTGAATTCTTTAAAACATAATACTGTCCGAAAGTTATACAAACAGCTTTGTGTTGTCAACTTTTTCACGAAGGACGTTGATGAGGTAAAGCCGGTTTTACACGAAAGCTCGCTTCAACGTTGGACCGAACGTTTGAGACAAGTAAGTTCGACAGATGGTACAGCATCAATTCCTGCTACACGGTGAATCTAATGTTTGATCCAATAGGCTACTTTAGAAAACAGTTTGGTTCAAACGTTTGATCAATTGCAAAAATGGACGAGGATGATAGTCTATAATAATAATAATAATAATAATAATAATAATAATAATAAATGACTTTATTTTTTGGGGCGAGGTTAGGACTGTTTAGTCCTCTCTTCCACCTAACCCCAATAGAAAAATACAAACATATTATACAAAATTACAAACATATACAAAATTCAATTCTTAAAAATAAGTATTACTTTAACAGACAACAAATAATAATAAATGTAGCTTATGCAATTTATAAAAACATTAACAGCAATTATTACAAACAGGTTAATACGCATTACAATCATAATTACACATTCATACACATTCATGCAACTGAACAATAAACACTTCCAATGTACGCCTCAAAACTGGGATGCATCATCCACTCTGAACAATAAATATGACATCAATAGCTTTGAAAACTGGACACGGCAGTCAGCAGACTTAATTGCATCCGGTAGCGAATTCCACAGACGGCAAGCGGACACAGTAAATGATTTATTATATTTCATAGTCCGGTGCAAAGGTATAGCAAGAGTAGTGTCACATCCTCTAGTCCTCTTTGCACTTATGCTAGAGATATAGATAAACTTTTCTGCCAGGTAAGTCAGCACTCCAGTTTGTAGAATGGAATTTAACATCATCAGAGTATGATATGTCCGTAGTTCATTAAGTTTTAAAATGTTGAGAGTTTTATAATAAAGAGAAACATGAGCATCGCGATTTAAATAAAAAATAAAACGTATACATTAATTCTGTGCCCGCTGCAATCTGTTAGCCAACACCACGGACATGTCACCGACTACGGTGTTACAGTAAGTAAAATATGGAAATATAAGAGACTTTACAAGGAGCACTCTGACGTGGAACGGCAAGAGATCTTGCATTTTCTTTAAGGTATGCATCCCTGCAAAAACTCTTTTACACGTCTCAGTCACATAATCTCTCCAAGTCAGTTTACTATCAATGATCAGTCCAAGGTCCTTAACTTTGTTACAGTAGTCTAAGATGTCGTTATCAAACTGAAGTCTGGGAAAGTTGTCTAAGTCTATTTTGTTCAACAGTCGAGAGTAACCCAAAATAATAGGCTGCGTTTTAGCCTTGTTGATTTTTAATCCGTTTTTTCTAGACCACAAAGAAATATTTGAAATATCATGGTTCATGCGTTCCACCGCTCTACCGGAATCCTCTATTTTAAAGTGTAAATATATTTTAAAGTCATCGGCATATAAATGAAATTTACAGTATTTCAATATTGTAGAAATGTCGTTTATGAAAATGCTAAATAATAAAGGTCCTAAGACAGAACCTTGCGGAACTCCCATGCTAACATCCCTCCAGCTAGACCTACTTTCTCCAATACTGACACACTGCCTTCGTTCAGAGAGATATGACTGAATCCACGACAAACACACTGGCTCCAATCCAATATTTTTTAATTTAGCTAGCAACAAAGAATGATTAATGGAATCAAAGGCTTTAGAGAAATCAAATAGAGTTAGGATAGTTATTTCTTTGCGTTCCATTGCCATTCTTACATCATCGGTTACATGAAGAAGAGCTGTAGTGGTACTATTGCCAGAACGGAAACCTGATTGAAAAGGACAGAGAATATTATTTTGTTCAAGGAAAGATGTTAATTGTTGGTGGACAATTCGTTCGAGACATTTTGATAAGGCTGGCAGAATACTGATAGGTCTAAAAACGGCAGGACGTGAGGGATGAGACGTTTTACCAATGGGACAGACCAAAGCGGACTTCCATAAAAGCGGATACACTCCAGATGTTAATGAAGCATTAAAAAGCTTCGTAATAGTTGGCAAAGTAGAGGCAATAGTACCCTTAATAAAACTAACTGGAATACCGTCAGCACCCACTGCATTAGAGGTTAATCTACGAAGAGCTTTAACTATATCCGTGTCTAAAACCAAAGAAAAATTAAAAGTATTATTTACAATACGAGGTATTCTTTGTAACATCATTAAGTGATTATTTACAGAAACGTCATCAACTAGAGGAGGGGTTACAAAGAAACTATTTAACTGATCGAGGGGTACGTTTACTAACCGAGAGCGTTGCTCTTTGCCGATGCCCAATCGTTTAACACATTTCCACAACACAGCGGAAGATTTGTTATTATTAAATAAAGAATGCGAATAACGGACTTTAGAATTTCGTATTTGCTGTTTTACACGATTTCTAAGGCTGCGGTACAGTTCAAGGTCGATAACACATTTTGTTTTCCTTGCTTTGCGGTAAATGGAATCGCGATAGTTCATTAATTGACGGATCTCATTCGAAATCCAAGGAGCCGGAGGTCTTACAACACGTTTTTTTACAACTGGAACATGTTTATTATAAATTTCTAGAATATTATTATTAAACTCATTTAAAATTTCATCAACTCCACCAACATTGTGCATTGCTTCCCAAGGCTTAGAAATAACATCTGCTAAGAAAGCGTCATAGTTGGTGTTTTTAAAATCTCTATATGAAACATACGTGGGTGCTGATTTCTTCCCTTTTACTGTGTAAACACAATAGATGAGGTCATGAGAAGAGAGCCCAGGAACAGGAATTTGACCATGCTTTATTACGTGTGTCAAGTCACTTACGGCTATTAAATCTAATAGCGTAGCAGAGGTGTTTGTAAAATGAGTCGCTTTTAAAGGTAGTATTGTAACGAAACATTTCTGGACAAATGTATAGTTACAGTAAAGGCTTGATTAAGTAAGTTAATATTGACCTAAGCAGATAAGATTAGAGTAATATTAGATTAGTGTAAGTGTAGTGGGAGACAGCCACTATATAAGGAGCAGTGGTCAGCTCCAAGAGTCAGTCTTTCCCAGGCTGCCAACCTACAAGGTCCTTCCTTCCCTTCAGGTACGGGAGCGAGCTGAGCTCCCTCTGAAACTCACTCTATCCCTCTCAGGTACGGGAGCGTGTTGAGCTCCCTCTGAGTCCTCGCTCTAACCCCTCAGGCACGGGAGCGTGTTGAGCTCCCTCTGAGACATCCCTCTATCACCCTCAGGTACGGGAGCGTGTTGAGCTCCCTCTGAGTCCTCACTCTAACCCCTCAGGCACGGGAGCGTGTTGAGCTCCCTCTGAGACATCCCTCTATCCCCCTCAGGTACGGGAGCGTGTTGAGCTCCCTCTGAGTCCTCGCTCTAACCCCCTCAGGCACGGGAGCGTGTTGAGCTCCCTCTGAGACATCCCCCT